>UESW01003973.1:172654-217530 GCA_900491605.1 Calamus simplicifolius | reverse complement strand
TATCATTCATCATTTCTTTTAACTGTGCATTTTGCATTCTGCAATTCCATTAGATTGAGATGAATAAGGAGTCATAGTTTGATAATAATGCTATGCTCTTGACAGAATTCGTCAAAAGGCATCATATTCTTCCCTCTATTACTCCTTATAGCCTTAATCGTTTTACGAAGTGATGTTTAACTTCATTCTTATAACATTTGAACATTTCTAAAGCCTCATCTTTAGACTTTAGTAGGACACACAACAATATCTAGTTGAATCATCAATAAATATATAAAATACTTTTACTCTTGAGTTTGAACTGACTTTAAGTCACATAGTTCACTATGAATTAAGTCAAGAGATTTAGTATTTCTTTCTACTAAGAAAAATGGTGTTATTGCTAACTTAGCTTCAACACATACTTCGCACTTGTAATGTGATCGATTTAATGATTAGGTAATAATTCTAATTTATTAATTTTTGTAATGAATTAAAATTCACATGTCCTAATCTATCTGCCATAAAAAGAAGAGTCAACCATATAAGCAGAAGAAGAAGTTTTATTCATATAGCAAAAGAAGAAGTTTATTCATTACATCTACTTGAATAATCCATTATTCAAGTAATCCCTTCAATAAATATCCTTCTTTTAGTGAGTACAAATTTGTTAGACTCAAAAAACCATCATAAAGGCATGTTTGCTTAGGAGGAAACTGACACTAGATTCTTTCGATATTTGAAACATGAAGTACATCTTCAATAGAAGTTTCTTTTCAGATGCATCTTGAGTACTATGCAGCCAAGTCCTTCTATCTTGGATGTAGCCCTTAGCCACTAATCTAGCTTTATACTTCTCAATTGATCCATCAGCCTTTAGCTTTTTCTTAAAATCCACTTGCATCCTAGAGGTTTCATACCAGATGTAAGTCTACCAACTTTTAGGTATGATTGGCATGATGGATTCAATTTCACTATTAATAGCTTCTTTCCAAAAGTGTGCATTTGGATTAGACATTGCCTCTTTGAATGTCTGAGGTTTCATCATGTAACATATAAGTACGTAATTAGGACCAAAAGACTTTGTAACTTTTGGTCTCTTACTGATTGATAAGACTGAGTTTAGAGTTACACTTTATGTCTTTAGATAATTTTGTCCCGCAACAGTGCTTACAGTTTGTATGACGATTGTCTTCTTTAATGAATGCAGTACTATAATTCACCAAAAATTTTAAAACCAGAATGCTTCTCTCTTTTCTATGCACTATAGCTATACTTCCTTTAGGAGAGTATGCAAATGCCTAAGAGAGAAAAGGGATTGGAATTGGATTGATTGAAATAAAAATGTGTATAGTCCTATTTATAGCCTTAGGTGCCCTTTGGAAGTAACCCTAGTTTTAATTTTAATTTGAATTGATTTGATCAAAGGATGTGAGGGTAAGGGCTTATCACCCTTGTATGCCCATTCATCTTCGTGATCTTCAGATCATATGATCCGATAAGCCTTTTCATGATCCCAAAAGTCATTTCCATGATTAGATAAGCCATTTCTACGATCAGATAAGTCATAGCACGGCTTTGATATCCCGTTTCATGATCGGATGATCGTCTTATCACCAATGGCATGATCGGATGGGTGCCTTATCACCAACGGTCCACGGATGGTCAACTGTTGACCGATCAACCGATGGTCAACAGTTCAATGATGTTTTCATCAACGACTGCAATCAATCCTAGCCATGATCAGTCGATCAACACCGCTTTGATCAATCACATCAATCCATCATTTGATCTCAGCCCTCATCTTAATCCGATCAGTTTCCACCATCGGATCCTCACGATCAAGGAAAATTTAAAGCCCCTTAAGCTCCTCACAACGATGCGCATGTGCAAAGTGCCATTACGCTCTTCGTACATGCGCGTGCGCAGGGGTCACTCTTAAGCTCTCCACTTATGGTGAGCCTAAGAAATTTAAGCATGAAGGAGGTTTCCATATAAGTGAACCTTCCTTTCTTAATTTTTTCAATGTGGGACTAAATGTCTGTTCAATTTCTCATTCGCCCCAATTGTGAGGTAATGGGGTTTAAGGCCCATTTGGGTATTTTAAGCCTATTCACCCATTACCCAACATATATGCTTTGTCATAACTTTTGCTTTATGGTTGTGCTACTGCTATTATTATTAAAAAATTTTTCTTGGGGGGGGGGGGGGGGGGGGGTGGGTGGGTGTTGGGTTTGAAAAATCTTTATTCTTGTAAATTCTTATACCATATTATCTATTTTTTAAGTTTGCATGGGAAATCTTTTTTGTGAGTTTCTATATTAGTCAACATGAATTGTTGATATATAGGTCCAATCAATAGACATTAACAATTTTCAACTCTATAATATAGACTTTTGGAGCCACGATGAGTCACGATATTTGTTTCTCCCAATTAAAAAGGAATGCAAAGACTAAAATGTTGAATATTGACCAATATATCATAATCAAATTAAGTACTTTTGGAGGCTTAATACTTGATTTGATAACTTAGGACATAAAAAACAATATAAGTTACGTAATCAGGACCAAAAGGCTTTGTAAGTTTTGGTCTCTTACTATATCTGGGTTCATCTTCAGGATATTTTTCCTTATGACTACTACTAGCAGTATTATTATAAGTTTTTTATTTAAACTTATTTCTAATTTTTCTTGCTTAGAAATATATTTTTTAGGAATGATGCATTCCTTGATTCCATGATTTATTTTTCTGAATATCAGATATATCTGATTTATACACAAGAAAGCGATATACACTACTATTTTTGCATAATTGATAAAAATAGAATCAATAGTTTTAGGTCCTATTTTGACCTTTTTAGGATCCGGAATAGCTACTCTAGCTAGACCCCCCCACACTCTTAAGTAATTGTAAGAAGGATTGTTTTCTTTTCATAACTTATATGGAGTAACATCCTTCTTCTTAAAAGGTATATGTTAAAAATATGATTTGCAGAGAAAATTGCTTCTCTCCATAAATTCTGTGGTGCACCAAAATTTATCAACATAGAATTCATCATTTCTTTTAATGTGCAATTTTTGCATTCCTCAATTCCATTAGATTGAAATGAATAAGGAGCCATAGTTTGATGAATAATGCCATGTTTTTGATAGAATTCATCAAAAGGTGCATCATATTCTTCACATCTATCACTTCTTATAGCCTAAATCTTTTTACCAAGTTGATTTTCAACTTCATTCTTATAACATTTAAACATTTCTAAAGCCTCATCTTTAGACTTTAGTAGATACACATAGCAATATCAAGTTGAATCATCAATAAATGTTATAAAATACTTTTACTTCCTTGAGTTTAAACTGACTTTAAGTCACGTAGATTACTGTGAATTAAGTTAAGAGGTTCAGTATTTCTTTCTACTGAAGAAAATGGTGTTTTTGCTAACTTAGCTTCAACACACACTTCGCACTTGTAATGTGAATCGATTTTATGATTAGGTAATAATTCTAATTTCATTAATTTTCGTAATGAATTAAAATTCACATGTCCTAATCTATCATACCATAAATAAGAAGAGTCAACCATATAAGTAGAAGAAGAAGCTTATTCATTTCAAGGTTTCTATGTATATTCATTACTTTTACCTTGAATAATCCATTATTTAAGTAATCCCTTCTAATAAATATCCCTCCCTTAGTGACTATAAATTTGTTGGACTCAAAAACCATCCTAAAGCCATGTTTGCTTAGAAGGGTCTGACACCAGATTCTTTCGAATATCTGGACCGTGATAGAAGTTCCTTTCCAGATGTCATCTTGAGTACTATGCGGCCAAGTTCTATCTTTGATGTAGCCCTTAGCCACTAATCTGGCTTTATACTTGTCAATTGATCCATCAGCCTTTAGCTTTTTCTTAAAAATACACTTGCATCCTAGAGGTTTCATACCATATGGTAAGTCTATCAACTCCGAGGTATGATTGTGCATGATGGACTCAATTTCACTATTAATAGCTTATTTCCAAAGAGTGCTTCTAGATTAGACATGCCTCTTTGAATGTCTGAGGTTCATCTTGTAACATATAAGTTACGTCATTAGGACTAAAAGACTTTGTAACTTTTGGTCTCTTACTGCGTCTGGATTCATCTTCAGGATATTTTTCTTGATAACTACTACTAGCAGTATTATCATAAGTTCTTTTTATTTGAAGTAATTTCCAATTTTTTTTTGCTTGAAAATTTATTTTCAAAGAATGATGCATTCCTTGATTCCATGATTTATTTTTTTGAATATCAGATATATCCAATTTATACCCAAAAAAGCGATATGCACTACTATTTGTACATAACCGATAAAAATACAATTAATAGTTTTAGATCATATTTTGACCTTTTTGGGTCCGAAATAGCTACTTTAGCTAGATATCCCCACACTTTTAAGAAATTGTAAGAATGCTTCTTTTCTTTCCATAACTTATATGGAGTAACATCCTTCTTCTTAAGAGGTATTTTGTTAAGAATATGATTTGCAGAGAGAATTGCTTCTTCTCATAAATTCTATGGTGTACCAAAATTTATCAACATAGCATTCATCATTTTTTTAATGTGCATTTTTTGCATTCCACAATTCCATTAGATTCAGATGAATAAGGAGCCATAGTTTGATGAATAATGCCATGCTCTTGACAGAATTCATCAAAAGGTACATCATATTCTCCACCTCTATCACTCCTTATAGTCTTAATCTTTTTACCAAGTTGATTTTCAACTTCATTCTTATAACATTTAAACATTTCTAAAGCCTCATCTTTAGACTTTAGTAGATACACATAGCAATATCTAGTTGAATCATCAATAAATGTTATAAAATACTTTTTACCTTCTCGAGTTTGAACTGACTTTAAGTCATGTAGATCACTGTGAATTAAGTCAAGAGGTTCAGTATTTCTTTCTACTGAAGAAAATTGTATTCTTGCTAACTTAGCTTCAACACACGCTTCGCACTTATAATGTGGTCGATTTCATGATTAGGTAATAATTCTAATTTCATTAATTTTTGTAATGAATTAAAATTCACATGTCCTAATTTATCCTTCCATAAACAAGAAGAGTCAACATATAAGCAAAGAAGAAGCTTTATTCATTTCAAGGTTTCTGTGTACAGTCATTACATTTACCTTGAATAATCCATTATTCAAGTAACCCCTTCCAATAAATATCCTTTTTTATTGAGTACAAAATTTTCAGACTCAAAAACCATCCTAAAGTCATGTTTGCTTAGGAGGGAGCCTGACACTAGATTATTTCGAATATCTGGAATATGAAGTACATCATTCAATAGAAGTTCCTTTCCAAATGTCATCTTAAGTACTATGCGGCCAAGTCCTTCTATCATGGATGTAGCCCTTAGCCACTAATCTAGCTTTATACTTCTCAATTGATCCATCAGCCTTTAGCTTTTCCTAAAAATCCACTTGCATCCTAGATGTTTCATACCAGATGGTAAGTCTACCAACTCTCAAGTATGATTGTGCATGATGGACTCAATTTCACTATTAATAGCTTCTTTCCAAAAGGATGCTTCTGGATTAGAACATTGCCTCTTTGAATGTCTGAGGTTCATCATGTAACATATAGGTTACGTAATTAGGACCAAAAGACTTTGTAACTTTTGATCTCTTACTGATTGATAAGACTGAGTCTAGAGTTACACTCTATGTTCTTAAGATAATTTTGTCCCGTAACGATGCTTACGGTTTGTATAACAATTGTCTTCTTTTGATGAATGCAGCACTATAATTAACTAAAAATTTTGAACCAAGAATGCTTCTCTTTTTTCTATGCACTATAGCTACTTTCCTTAGGAGAGTATGCAAATACCTAAGAAGGAAAGGAATTGGAATTGAATTGATTGAAATGCAAATGTTTACGGCCCTATTTATAGCCTTTAGGCGCCCTTTGGAGGCAACCCTACTGTTTTAATTTTAATTTGAATTGATTTGATCAAAGGATGTGAGGGTAAGGGCTTATCACCTTTGATTTGCCCATTCATCTTCGTGATCTTTAGATCATGTGTTCCGATAAGCCTTTTCATGATCCGAAAAAATCATTTCCATGATCAGATAAGCCATTTCATGATCAGATAAGTCATAGAACGGCTTTGATATGCCGTTTCACGATTGGATGATCGCCTTATCACTAACGGTCCACGGTTGTCAACTGTTGATCGGTCAACATATGGTCAACAGTTCAACGGTCTTTTCATCAACGACTGCAATTAATCCAAGCCATGATCAGCCGATTAACACCGCTTTGATCAATCACATCGGTTCATCGTTTGATCTCAGCCCCTCATCTTAATTTGATCAGTTTTCACTGTCAGATCCTCATGATCAAAAAAAATTTAAAGCCCCTCAAGCTCCTCGCAATGATGCGCATGTGCAAAGTGCCCATTGCGCTCTTCGTACATGCGCGTGCGCAGGGATTACCCTTAAGCTCTCCACTTATGATGAGCCCTAAGAAACTTAAGCATGAAGGAAGAGGTTTTCATATAAGTGAACATTCCTTTATTTTTTTCGATGTGAGACTAAATGTCCTTTCAATTTCTCATTAGCCCAAATTATGAAGTAATAAGCTTCAAGGCCTATTGAATATTCCAAGCCTATTGGCCCATTACCCAACATATATGCTTTGTCATAACTTTTGCTTTATGGTTGCCCTACTCTTATTATTATTATTATTATTATTATTATATTATTATTATTATATATATATATATATATATATATATATATATTTGTTGGGGGGGGGGGGGGGGTGTGATGGGTTTGAAAAATCTTTATTCTTGTAAATTCTTATGCATATTCTCTATTTTTTAAGTTTGCATGGAAAAATCTTTCTAGTGAGTTTCTATATTAGTCAACATGAATTGTTGATGTATAGGTCCAATCAATAGACATTAACAATTTTCAACTCTAATAATATAGACTTTGGAGCCACGATGAGTCAAGATATTTGTTTCTCCCAATTAAAGGAATGCAAAAGGCTAAATGTTGAAATATTGACCAATGTATCATAATCAAATTAAGTACTTTTGGAGGCTTAATACTTGATTTGATAACTTAGGACATAAAAAAAATAATACCACTAATATACTATCAATATCTCGAAATATAGCGAGGACAATTAACACACAGCTAACCATTCTCATCGATTATTTCATTGGTCCTTTGAAGGTTTTATTTCTCCGGATAGATAGCTCCTCACATGGGAGCCGCTGCTGGATTTAAAAAAAAAAGATCAAAAGAAAAAGAGATCAAAAGAAGAAACACATGTGAACTGGAAAAACAAGCCACATCAATCAAACTAGTTCAATGAAGACCAGAGCCATGGTGAGGAGTTCCTCTAAATCATTGTTTTGTTTGGTTAGTGGCGACTGGACTTTCTTCTCTTGAAACCCCTGCTCGCAGTCACTAGGCACATCCACGGCTGCACCAAGATAAGTCTCAGCATCATTTTTGCGTCCCTGATTGATGGCACGCTCGGAGTCTCCCAATCTACCAATCAAGTCAGAATACATACTCAAACAGTCTTGTAAGCATGCGCTTGTTGCCTTGTCCCGCGTCCCCTTCAACAGAGCGGAGGTGGCCGATTTGGTGCTGGTGGCATGGGCAGTAGAGAAATCCGTGGCAATGATTGCAAGTTCCTGCTCGTTAGCTGAGACGCTGCGTTTATCGGCCTTCAGAGTTGCGACGCAGAAGTTGTAGTTTATATGAGGGCTTCTTTTGCTGCGGTAGAGCAGGCCGTTTCAATAGAGGCACTGACACGAGAGGATCTCTGGTTATGGGGGTAAGAAGAAAGAAAAGGATAGCTACATAAGCAGTCATTGTTCACGATGAGGATTAGGTGTGAAAAAATTGGATAGGGAGATGCGCGTTTTATAGTTATTTTGCATCGAATTTTTTATTTCTCGAATATCAAAGATAGATATGCAGCTAGATTTTCTAAGGTGAAAAAATAATATAGCATTGACTCTTTTTCCCTTTTTGATAGGATATGTTAGTTATTCAGGTAGTGTTTGATAGAAAAAATATTATCCATGGATAAGTGTACGAGATAGAGTTTGTCCTCTTGTTATCCCTAAGGATATCCCTTGGCTATCCCATTGATCATATCAAATGCAAAAAAATAAATTCATAGGATAACTTTTTTTACTCTTTATTTGGAGGGATAACCAGCTATTCTTGCATTTTATAGGGAATAAATTGAGGGGATAACCCATGGTTAACCATGGTTAACCATGGATTATCCCTTTGGTTAACTTTATTCCCAGCTATCCCTTATAGTTATGGCTTTTGGGAATAAGAGAGGATATCCCCTCTTATCCCCTCAATGTGTAAACAATATTCAATATTGTTTAAAATATTATGAAATTAAATATAGAATACCACTCTGAAGCTTTCTATAAGATTTCCAGGATGTTCTAGATGTTTCCCTTACCTCTAGATGAGTATGATATCACTCTTACTAAAATTTAATTTGGATAAGTTAAATTTTTGAATCAACTGATGAAGAAATGTTTATCTTTATTTTTTTTATCACACATTTGTTCGGTCTCGAGTTTGTTTTTGGCTTTAATGAAGAGGTTCAAGTGAAGTATCCATATAATGTAGCAGAAGAACTATTCAATTGATTCTGATAGCTTGATTCATAAAGAGCTAGCTCACTTTTCTATATTAGCAGGATCTCTTTTAGCCTCCATTTTTTTCATGATGTGGCCACTGAAAATCTCCTTGGATGGATCTTTAAACCCTTTCAGTGTATATTTTTGCCCTTGAATTTTAAATTACATGAGAAGATTAAAGAAGTCCCATGAAATTGTTTCTAAGGTGCAAAGCTAAAGTGCATCAAGAACTTTATCACACCCTTTAAGAGATAATAGATGAAAATCCATATGAATATGAGATCTTATATAGATGTAGGGAGATTTTTATATGTACCTTGGAATTGGATGTGAGCATCATTTGCTACTGTAATTTCCGTAAATTTATTGTTTGACCAAGGATTGCTTGAGTCAATCAGAATAATAATAATAAGTTGCTTCTTTAATTCTGCCTTTACTCTTATTGTTTGAGGAAATATGTTACTTGTAATTGCATGCATGGATATTTCTGAAGGTAAATTATCTAATTGCTCATTGTCTTTGTTTAACTCCATTTCTGGTATATCATGAGATTAGTTATTATCAATAAGAAATAGTTGCTTGATTTTTTATCGATGGCCTAGTCTAAAATTTGATCATAGCTGTAGCATAACCCATTTTCCTTTCTTTCCTTTGCTTCTGCTGATGTTAATCTTTTGACTGGAACTGGAAGAGATATGAAGTCTTTAATAGGAATTGGAGTGATTATTATAGGTTAGCTCACCTTGAGCTTTCGTAAACCAAGCAACTGCTCTTTCTTGAGTCTTACCAATCCAATAGCCTTCGTCATTGGTTGGTTGAAACATTTGAACATCATGTTTGATCTCTTCTTTTATCCTGCTCATGAAATAGCTTACAAAAGATTCTTTAGTTAACCCTATGTATTGTTAATAAGTTGCTCAAATTGAGATTGCATGGAGGTTTGGCATAACTTGTTGAGTTCTCCATCAAAACAAAAAACCTTCCCAGCATCTGGTTCGAGATTGAATCATTCCTTCCATTTTGTATAATGATCAAATCATTGTTATATGGCTACTACTTAATTAAAGATTTACCCTTTTTTTTCTCATGCCTATAATCATCTTTTTCAAATCGAACAAAGTATCAATTAGCTACTTATTAGATTCTTGTAACTCAAATACAAATGTTTTTGTCGTTTCTCTTAAGCCTTTTACATCACTTTCTATATACTTCTCCCATTATTGTCAATGAGTTTTTCTGCCATATCTTTACAAATCTTGACAACAAACCTCCTTGAAAGAAAGAACTTTTTTTTCTTTTTTTTTTCCCCAACTTTCTCTTTTCTTTCTTTTCTCTCTTCTTGTTTTTCTTCTATTATTTTTCTTTTTCCTCTCTTTCACTCTTTTTTCCTTTTTTTTTTGTTTTTCTCTCTCCTTTTCTCTTTTGTTTTTTAACTAGATTTTCTTTTGTAGATGGGTTATAGGTCCACCACGCTTTGATGTGGTCGAGTGTTGGAGGAGACGGTGAAAAGAAGAAGAAGATCAATTTTTTTTTTTTTTTGTAGATAAGGAAAAGTAGAAAATACGGCTAAGTTTTTACTTTTTGAGAGGATTTGGACTGATTTTGAGAATAGCAACAAGAAGTAAGGATTTCTTCTTTTTTTTTTTTACAAGAGCTATATGATTTTGGAATGATAACAAGAAGTAAAGATTTTTTTTAATAAAAAAAAAAATAAGATGAAAGATAGAAAAGTACACTAGGCTCTTATATCAACTATTGTGAACCTGCAATGATAGATATAATAGAAAATTTGAGATAACTTATGATCACTTTGAATGGGTCACACCTTCTCATAACCAGTTCGAGGAGGTTGAACCTCCAAACAAAAGAAAACATTTATATTATTTCACCCTATTAAGCCCAGAAGGCTATTACATATTTATAGGATGAAACCCTGATTATTTAAAACAAAATCTAAATATAAACCGTAAAAGAAACCTTTTAATAAAAGCAAACTACAAAGCAAGCCATATCAATCACCCTAGAAGATTGGTGAAGACCAGAGCGATGGCGGTGAGTTCCTTTAAATCCTTATTCTCTTTGGTGAGTGGGGACTGGACATTCTGCTCTTGAAAACCCTGCTCACAGTTGCCAGGCACATCCAGGGCTGCACTAAGATAAATGTTAGCATCATGGTAGCGTCTCTGTTTGATGTCGCCAGTGACGTCTCCCAACGTATCATCAAGTCAGAATACATGCTCAAACAATCTTCTAGGCATGCCTTCGTTGCCTCGTCCTGCGTCTTCTTCAACAGCGTGGAGATGGTCGATTTCGTGCTCGTGGCGTTGGCAGTAGATAATTCCGAGGCGATGATCGCAAGTTCCTGCTCGTTAGCTGAGATGCTGCGTCTGTCGGCCTTCAGAGATGCGACACAGAAGTCGTACTTTACGTTAGGGCTGTTCTTTGCTGCGGTAGAGCAGGCCGTTTCCACGGAGGCCTGGACAAGAGAGGAGCTCTGGTTGAGGATGAGAAGAAAGAGAAGGATAGTTAGATAAGCAGCCATTGTTTGTGAAGAGAAGCAGTAGATGTGGAAGCATGGGATTGGGGAGATGCTTGTTTTCTAGGTATTTTAAAATGAATTTTCTACTCTTAGTATATCCAGAGAATATTCAGTATTATTTTTTTCTATGGAAAAGAAATAATTCAGCATTATTTTTTCCATTTTTTGCTAGGATATATATATATATATATATGATTGAGTGATTCTCCAGTGGGATGATCTAATCACATGAATATAATCCTTTATTGCTTTTTGTTTCTAATTTAAACTACCTATAAATACTTTGATAAAATTAGAGCTGAAAATGGATTCATATCATGGTATTCAAATCTATATCCTTTTTTTTTTTTTTTTTACAGCCATGGATACTTATATTAACTATATACAATATACATAGATATCAATGCAAATTTGATATTTAAAGTATGTGTACAAATATAGATATAAGTCAAATAGTAAAATTTTATGACCATTAATATGAATGAGTTGATAGTAAATTTAATCAATATACCATATTAATATGATTATTTATATTTTTAAAAGTTTATACAAAATTAAGGTTTTTAGTGTGTATACCCTCCTAAATATTCAAAATATCTTGCATACCCTTACAAAGTTGTTATCTATATATATGGTACAAAACGTTTAGTGACACAAATGATAAGATAATTCACAAAATGAACACTCAATAAGATTTAACAGTATAATAAAAATAAATCATCTAAATGCAGCAAGCATTCTTTATCCTAAAAATGCTACTTGTTGCAGCACAACATCAACAAAATTATATTCCATAGTTTAACAATAAATTGGCAATAATAGATAACAAATGTCAGTAATGAAATTGTGTGCAGAAAATGGCTTACTATAGCCGAGAGAACAAGATTAGGACACAATTAACACTCCAACTTTACCATGTGCACCCACCATATGACACGTATGGAAAAGGAATAAAAAAATAGAAGTAAAGAAAAGGTTCTCTAGTCGTGGTAGAGATGAATGAAATGAGAAAAACAAAACAATAATGATTTAAATGAAGAGTATGAAGGAAAAAAAAAAAAGAAAAAGGAAAACAAAGATACCTTTTTCGCATATCAAAAAAAAAAAAAAAAAAAAAAAGAAAAAGGAAAATAGAGATACCTTTTTCCCATATCAAACAAGTATCAAGCTGTATCGGATGGTATCCATTTTTTTACACCTGTCAAATATAGCCAGAGCCGTGTCCTAGAGTATTCATGATTCCTAGAAGATCACATTCCAATCTAAGTTCCTCATCAAATTGTAACATTTTAACACAATCAATATTTGGTCAATAGGTTTTAGTGGGAACAAAGAAAGTACAAAAGACCATTGGATGGGTTGGGTCAAATTGTGTAAGACCAAGATGGAGGGAGGAATTAGCTTATGAGACTAAAGCACTCACTGCTAAACAAGGGTGGCTCCTATTACTAAATGTTGATTTAGTTTTCTCATGAATTTACAAATTAAAATATTTTTCCTAATAGCTTACTTTTGCATGCTTAATTGGAAAATAAACCTTCATTGGAATGGTGAAATATTTGGGAAACAAAGGTGTTAGAGGCAGGAATGAGATGGAAAAATGGAAATGGATGGAATGTCAATATAAGCGAAGATCAACAATTGTTATTCCAAGTACTTTTACAATTTGCGTCTCTTGTCAAGATTTTGTTGAATGAATGCATTGGTTAAGAAGTTGATAAATTCGGAGGAGGTGTGTAGTACCACATGAAGTTTAAATTAAAAGAAAGAAATCCCCTTAGATAATTTCTCCTTGAAGACTGTCAAGTATAGAATGATTTAGGGCTTATTTTGTTTAGTAGTGGGATTGGAATTGAAATCATAATTTGAATAGGATTACATTTGAATCAGAATTGGAATTGTTTATGCCCTCGTCTCTTTAGTTCACACAAGAATTAAAATCAGAATCGGATTGATTTCTATTATTATTATTAGGTTCATCCAATCGAAAAACCAGAATCAGCCTAGATTTTTTATTATGTTCCTTAAAATCCATAGAATAAAAGTTTATTATAATTGTGTATCTAGAATATAATTCAATCAATATTTAGAAGACCAACTTGGCGGGTTCATTTCTTGGCTCTCCCTTACTCCAAGATAAGAAAAGGCAGCTATATAGGGTTTGCATCCTAGGTTTAGCTATAATTTTATTTGGGTTTTTTATCCTGAGATTTGACTAAAATTTTATTTTATTTTTTAATAAAATAAAAGAATAGACGTTGGATTTGTATGGTTTTATTTTATTTTTTTAATGTGTGATTACAATGTATATTTTATTGCAAACCGTGATCGTAATAATAGATATAGAGAATTTGGGATAACTATGATCTCCTTTGAGGAGATCATGCTTCCAAATGATTGCTTCGAAGGGATAAGACTTGGTGATAACCACTTCGAGGGGGTTGAGCCTTAAAAAAGGGAATCAATAATATTATTTCACCATAATAGGCCAAAAGTGTTGTTACATATTTATAGGGTTAAAACCTTAATTATCTAAAGAAAACTAAATACAAATTATAAAAGAAAACTCTTAATGAAACTAATGCATGATTAAGAAAATAAACAAATCATTATGTATAATTAAAAGTGTTCGTTAATAGCTAAATTCTTCAAATTAAGAGAATTTTATAGATTTGAAAAGATCTTCAAAATTAGAGAATCCTATCATTTTATCGCCTTAAAATCAACCTTGTACTCAAGGTTATAGTGTAAATAAAAGCTATTTGTAGAATAAAATTTAGTTTCAAAACTATCAAAAATCAGCTACATGCGTTTAGTCTCTAAAACTTGAAGGTGTTGAGGTATGATCATACGTTTGTAAGACCTAGAGCTCGTTTTTGGCTTTAATGAAAAAAATATGAGCAGAGTATTCATATAATATAGCACAAGAACTATTCGACTAATTCTGATAGTTTGATTTATGAAGAGCTAACTCACTTTCTTTTATTGAATACAAGTATATATCACTGAGTCTCTTTTAGGCTTCATCTTTTCTATGATGTGGCTATTGAAAGTCTCTATCACTGAAACTTTAAACCCTTTCAACGCATATTTTTGCCCTTGAGTCTTAAATTGCATAAGAAGCTTAGAAAAATCCACAAAATCGATCCTACAGTACGAAGCCAATGTGCCCCAAGAACCACATCAGACCCTTTAAGAGGTAACATGTGAAAATCCTATGTGAATTTGGGATCTTGTATAGATATAGGAAGATTTTTACATGTACCTTGAACTTGTATTCGAGAACCATCTGCCATCATGACATCTACAAATTTGTTGTTTAACCACCAAATATGAAGATGCTCGATTAGCTCTGAATGAATAAAATTTTGAGTGTTGCCTGAGTCAATAAAAAGTAATGGATTGCCTCTTTAATTCCGCCTTTACTTTCATTGTCTAAAGAGACTAGTTACCCGTAATAACATGCATGGAAATTTCTAGGGTAAATTTTTAACTGCTTCTCATAGGTTTTATTCGACTCTATTATGGTATATCATCAAACCAATCATCATTAATAAGAAATAATTTCTTTGTTTTACAATGGTGTTTTGGTTTTAATTTTTCATCACAATTGTAGCACAACCCTTTTTTCTTTCTTTTCTTTGCTTCTTCTGATGTTAATCTTTGACTAGAATAGGAAGAGGTGTGGAGTCTTTAGTCGAAACCAGAGTAATTACTATAGGTTGGCTCACCTTAGGCTTATTTAAAGCAAGCAGCTATTCTTCCTTAAGACCTGCCAATCCAATAGCCTTGGTCATATTGGTTGGTCGAAACATTTGAGCATCATACCTGATTTCTTCTTTTAATCCACCTACAAAGCAGCTCACAAAAAATTGTTCAGTCAATCCTATAGTATGGTTAGCGAGTTACTCAAAATAGGATTGATACTCATGTACAGTAGCTGTTTGTCACAACTTGGTGAGTTCTCCAATAAAATCTTTATAAAAACTTAGGCCGAAACAAGCGCAAAGCCCTACTACAAATTCCTTCTATGAAACCTTGCCTCAAAGTTTTTCATCCATTGGTACCATTATAGTGCTTCCTTTTTATGGTAAACGGAAGCTAATTATAAACTTCTAATTTTTGGGGTAAAATTATACCTAAAGAACTGTTTCGTCCAATAGATCCATCCATTGGGATCATCTCTATCGAAATGAGGAAACTCCAAGCAGGTAGTTCGTGACTTGATTGTTCCTCCTATTTTGGTGTAAGAATTTATCTCATGCTATGAAAATTGATATTATGGATGCGCATTGCTTGAAGATTCTTCAAATTGCAATTCCTACAATCATCTTTTCTAAATCAGTCACAACATCAATTAGCTGCTTATTCGACTTTCGTAGCTTGAATACTGGTACATCTATTGTCTCTTTTAAACTTTTCATATCACTTTCTATGCACTTCTCCTACTATTATTGACGAGTCTCTTCTGCCATATATTTACATATTTTGGCAACAAACCTCCTTGAAAATAAGAAGGAATTTTTCTCTTTCCTTTTTCTTCTCATTTTTTTTCCAACTTTCGCATCCCTTTTTTTCCCTCTCTCTTTTCCTTTTTTTGGTTTTTTTCCTTCTTTTTCTTTTTTTTTAACTAGATTTTCTTTTGCGGATGGGTTATGGGCCCACGCTTTCGATGAGTTGGGTGTAGGAGGAGAAAGCTCTAGTCACTCAATGAAGGCACGGTCAGAAGGTCGATGGAAAAGATCGCAATGACAAAGAGGAGAGTCGGTGAAAAGAAGAAGAAGATTGATTTTTTGTGTAGATATGGAAACACAGAAATAAGACTTTTTTTTTATAAGATCTAGATTGGTTTTGGGGATAGTAATAAGAAGCAAGGATTTTTTTTTTCTTTGTTTTAATAGGAGCTAGATGATTTTGGGATGGTAATAAAAAGCAAGGATCCTTTTTTAGATGGATAAAAGAATATAGAAGAAATAATGTAAAAGATAGAAAAGTACCCGGTTATCAATACTAGGCTATGATACCAATTGTTGCAAACCCTAATCATAATGATAGATATAATAGAAAATTTAGGATAATTGTGATTACTTCGAGAGGATCATGCCTCCAGATAACCGTTATGAGGAGGTCAAGTCTCCTGATAACCACTTTGAAGGGGTTGAGCCTCCAAAGAAAAGGATCAAATAGTATTATTTCACCATGATAAGCCAAAAGTGATGTTACATATTTATAGCATTGAAACTCTAATTATTTAAGAAAAACTAAATACAAATTATAAAAGAAACCTCCTAATGAAACTAATGCATAATTGAGAAAATAAATAAATCATTGTGTATGATCAAAAGTTTCACTTAATAGCTAGATCCTTCAAATCAAGAGAATCTTATATATTTAAAAAGATCTTCAAAATTAGAAAATCCTATCATATTTATATAATTCATGTTGCGATAAGAGGGCTCATATATACCAGCATTGGGTGAGAAGAAGAGAGAGAAGAGATGGGTGAGAAGGATGAGAATTTTTATGTAGAGAAGAGGCGAGTAGAAGGATGAGAATGGTTGTAATTGCAATGGGATCATAATATTATGTATGAGTCTGGATTTCTATTTCTCCCTAAAAAATGATTTTCATTCCAGATGGAATAGGAATTGGATTCTGATTCCATACAAACAAACACGTAGAATCAGAATTAGTAATTTTAATTCCCATTCTAAAGTTTCATTTTTGTGAACCAAACAATCCCTTAGTTAAAGATACCAAGCTCCTTAGCTTAACCTATGATAGCAAAGGATAAAGAGCTACTTGGTGAATTTGATGGTGGTTGAGAATTTTGTTTCAAAAAAATAATAATAATGGAAGAGGATAAGAAAAAGAATCAAGTGGATAACAAGTATGTCATTTGTGCTGAGGAAGAGGGGACCATTTTTGTCATGCACCAGCCTCATGACTTAAGCTGACATACAAGGGACCACCACATACCTGGTAGTGGAACCCATAGAATGCATCATGCCCATTTGAAATCTCCAAATTCTCATGTACAAGTCATCAGAAAGAATTTTCAAATAATGCTAAATAGCGATTACTAATAAAAATAAAATTTTCAAATCATATAATATCTAGGGATAAAAAACATTTTACCTCACCACTTGAAGGTTTATAATGCTTATATCTCCCATATTTCCCATTTGAAGAATGAAATTCCTTCAAGGATGATGAAACCTCCTTCGTTAGTATCGGCAATGGGTAATTCCTGGCTTCATTCAAGACAAAAAGAATACTATTTTGAAGAAGATGATGTCGACCTCTAGCAAAAGGGTGGACAATTCATGGTGATGGATTTGAAGAAAAAGAGAAGCTACTGCAAGATGAAGGTCGAGATGAGATCGGGGACTCTAAGATGAAGAAGATTGAGATCAGGGTTGATTGTGATGAGATTGATGTCCTCATGCCAAAAGGGAAGATGGTCAGATCCCCATCTTCCCTTGCTGCCATGTGTAATGTCAAGCTCTAGATGAAGATCTAGAAGTAGATTTTCTAGAAGAAAACTAGTACAAAAGGAAAAAAAATATAGCTAAAACACTTCAAAAAAGGAAGGGGAGAAGGAGCGATATGAGTGTGTAAATATATGGAAATTGTAGTTAAAAAATGGTTGATAATTTTTTTTTTTTTGGTTATAATTGGAGATATTACTCCATTAATTGTATTTTGAATCATAAACAATTTTCTTTCATTTATTTTTGTTTATTTGTTATGGAATTGTTGCAAGTTTCTTTGATCTCTTATGTCCTTTAGTTCTTTTTCTGGTGCTGTTGCAAAGATGAAGATCCTAAATAGATTCTTTTAAGAATTAATTTGATGTCTAACCTCACCTTTTCAAGTAATTACAACGCTAATAAATAATGGTGGAGAAATGGAGATTCAAAAGAATAAATTATTATGTAAAGGTTTTGGATGTGTTTAATTACAATATGTAGTGTGAGTGTTGGTATTAAGTTCAATTATTTGGTCGATATAACAATGCCATAGTTTCTTTGGACTATGGTGAGCTTGTTTACCTTTTCCCAAAAGAAAGAGATTGGAGTGTTGGTTAATTTAGATTCCTACTGGCTAGGGGAATAACCAACTCCTAATTTTATGGTTTATGTATTTTAAAATTTGAACGTGCAAAACAGCTCCGTAACCATCGTCCGAACGTCTTTGAAAATCTCTATGATGGCAGAAATTTTTGGAGAGTTTTGTGTATATAAAATTGGTCCTTGATACTTGCTCTACAATAAGAGAAAACCACACACCATCGATTTGGGTAGAGAAAGGATCAGAAGAACAGAATTCAAAGCTTCTTTCCTTTTTATTATTTTATCCCGAGGCCGAAATGATGGCGGGAGGTAATTCTCAATACTATTTCCACTGCTTTACTTTATTTTAAAATGCCATGTTGATCTAAATCACATTAGGCACGTTATTGGTTGTTTTACATTTGGTATAAGAGCCATGACGCCTCTGTCTCGTTTTGGTCGAATGCTTTCTGCTTTTGGGCTCTTCTTTATGTTGGATTTTGTTTTAAATCTTGGAAAAGATCTATTTAAAATTTTATCTTGATCAAAAATAAAGAGGGGCAAGACGTTCTTGATTTCTATTTCTCTCGTTTTAGGGATAGTCCAAAGGGGAGGCTACTGGTAGTACCCTGGATTATTTTACCCAACGGGCGTACGGTAGGGAATTAGGGACGTACCAATAAGGGAGGCTGCTGTAGTACCTTGGTGCGTTTGACCCAACTACCTGCGTACCAGGAGAGTTAATAGATCATCAAGAATCATCTGAAAGGGCATTAGATCCGATAAACTCTAAATATTCAGGTTATTTAATTCAGTTTTATTTAAGAGATTGATCGATAAGACTTATGCCATGAAGCATGCATTTATCTATTCACTCACCCTTTTGGATATAGTTTGAATAAAGATAAATCCAAATATCTCACAATCAAATCACCATAAAAAGAGGAAGCGTGGGTTTCCTTACTTCGGATATGTGCACACAGGATAAGGACGGATGAAAAATGTTTCTTACTAAAAACGTGCAGGCAATACAGAAAAAAAATGGACACCAGCGCCAGGCGCTGGCTGGCTGGCTGGGCGCTGGCTGCCTGCCAGCGCCCAAGCGCCAGCGCTGGTTGCCAACCAGCGCTGGGCAATGCCCAGGCGCTGGTAGCGCCTGGGTGGCCCAGGCGCTGGCCTAGTGGCCTGGGCCAGGCACTGGCCCAGCGGCGTCTGGCCCAATCAAGGCTGGTCCAGCGTTTGATTGGTTCTGTTGTCTGGGCCAGCAGTGAGGCTGGGTCATGCACACAATCTGAACTGTAGCAGGCTGGATTGCAGCAGTCTGGACACATCTGATTCAAAAATTTTAAGGTGATTGAGGTATTTTTGGTTAAATTAAACTACTGGAATTGGGTGAGGATGACGAGCTGTTGGCTCGTTCATTAAGTATTGGACCATTAGCCTGGCATATTTATGTTCAATTATATTTAGAATTTGTGTGTATAAATTTTGTGAATTATGCATGCATCTTAAGTGATATAATTGAGCATAAAATTTAAATAATGTCTAAGTGATAAATACAATTGAATAATTGAGGAGTAGCCACAATATCCTTAATTATAAAATTATATAATAAAGTTAATAAATCATATAAATAATAGACATTAATTATAATTAATTATATGGATATAATAAAATTTATTCCATAGAAAATTTTGTTATATTTATATAATTAATTAGGATAAAATGTCAAATTATATTTTTTCTAATTTATCCACAGGGATTAGAAATTAAGGGCATAATTTGATAATTTTTATCATATAGTTTAAATGTGAATCTAATTGAATTAATACTTCAGCCCACAGGCAAGTTTTATGTCAGTAGATTCATATTTTGACGTATTTTACATTGGTGGATATGTCATTTTGTTTAAAGAGCTTCAAAGTTTTGTAACATGAGTATGGTTATTTAATTTTTGCAGTTTGTCAACATGTTAATTTCTCTGATATGATTTGTGATGTTTCTGAGCTCAGAGGGGACAATTATAAAATTTGGAAGGAGAGAACTCTCCTTCATCTAGGGTGCAAGGACATTGATTACGCCATAAGGAAGGATGAACCGCCTTCTGAAGATTCTGTTCTTTATGAAAAATGGGAGCGATCTAATCGTCTCTCAATAATGTTCATAAAGACCAAAATTTCAGATGGCATCAGGGGTTCCCTTGAGCATTATGACAATGTCCGTGACTTGCTGAAGGCGATCGATGATCAATTTGTATCTTCAGACAAGGCTTTAGCTAGCACCCTAATTCACCAGTTCTCATCCATAAAACTGAGTGGTATACGCAGTGTACGTGACCACATTATGAGGATGAGGGACATTGCGGCTCAATTGAAGAGACTTGAAGTTGAGATGTCTGACTCTTTTCTAGTGCATTACATTCTCAACACTCTACCACCGCAATATGCCCCATTTAAGATCTCTTATAACACACATAAGGATAAATGGTCAATTAATGAACTTATGACCATGTGTGTTCAAGAGGAGGGTAGACTTGCTGTGGAAGAGGGTGAGAAGGTAAATTTGACAACACTAGGAAAGAAAAAGAAATTTCAAGCAAAGGAAGGGCAAGATTCCTGCTAAAGGGGACATTCAGAAAAGTTCTAAATGTTTCTTCTGCAAGAAGAAAGGGCATTTGAGGAAGGATTGTGCCAAGTTCAAACAGTGGCTTGACAAGAAAGGTACTTAACTTTCTTTTGTCTGTTATGAATCTAACATGATTAATGTTACTCAAGACACATGGTGGATTGACTCTGGTTCTTCAATCCATGTTACCAACTCCTTGCAAGGATTGCAAGACCTGTGGAAACCAGTGGGAAGTGAATGCTGCATCTATTCTGGAAACAAGATGTCATCACATGTGGAAGCCATTGGAACTTGCAAACTTATTTTAGATAGTGGTTTTATTTTAAGTTTGGAAAAGACATTTTATATTCCTGGTTTTGCTAGGAATTTAGTTTCTGTTTCAAGACTTGTATCTTGTGGATATTCCTTTAAATTTTTAGATTCGTCTTTCAGTATTTCTTATGGATCTGAGATTATTGGATGTGGTACATTGTCTGATGGTCTTTTTCGTCTTAATTTAGAAAATGATAATCACTATTCTTCTATACATGTTGGTGTTAAAAGATGTGTCGTTAATGATAATTCCTCTAATTTGTGGCATAGGAGATTAGGTCATATCTCCATTGATAGAATCAAGAGGTTGGTACATGATGGAGTACTTAGTACTCTTGATTGGACTAACTTTAGTACTTGTATAGACTGCATTAAAGGTAAGTAGACTAACAAGTCAAAGAAAGGTGCAAAGAGGAGTTCTCAATTGTTAGAAATAATTCATACAGACATTTGTAGTCCTGATATAGATGCATACCGTAATAAGTGTTTCATCTCCTTTATTGATGATTATTCGCGTTACATGTATCTCTACTTATTGAACAACAAAAGTGAGGCACTTGATGCTTTCAAAATTTTTAAAGCCGAAGTAGAGAAACAATGTGACAAACGAATCAAGATTGTAAGATCTGATAGGGGAGGACAATACTACGGTAGATACACTAAGAGTGGACAAGCTACCGGTCCATTTGCAAAGTTTCTTCAAGATTGTGGGATTGTTGCCCAATACACCTTACCTGGTTCTCCAGATCAGAATGGTGTAGCTGAAAGAAGAAACCGAACATTAATGGACATGGTAAGGAGCATGCTTGCCAGCTCCAAACTTCCTCGGTCCTTATGGACTGAAGCCCTTAAGACGGCGGTGTACATATTAAACCGGGTTCCAACTAAGGCTGTCCAAAAGACACCTTTTGAGTTGTTTAAAGGTTGGAAACCGAGTTTGCGATATGTACGCGTTTGGGGTTGCCCAGTTGAGGTGAGGATTTATAATCCACATGAAAGGAAGTTGGACCTGAGGACCTTAAGTGCATATTTTGTTGGTTATGCCGAAAGATCCAAGGATATAGATTTTATTGTCCTTCTCATAGCACTAGATTTATGGAATCAAGAAATGCCAAATTTCTTGAAAACGACTTAATTAGTGGGAACGATCATTTTCAAGACCTTGGTCTTGGGAAAGGTCATCAAGATACTCAATGCTCCACTTCAAGTAGTGGACCGATTGTTGTAGTTCATAGTGCGCCTTGTGTTCGTGCACATGTTGAGCAACAGGTCCAAGAGATTCCACAAACTGCTGATCCAAATCCAGTAGATCTTGAAGTTCAGCAAATATCCGAAATTGTTGAACAACCTGTTGAGCAACATGATCTTGTTTCACAGGAGAATTTTGAGGCAACATTGAGGAGGTCTACTAGGACTAGGAGACCAGCAATTCCTAGTGATTATGTTATGTATCTGCAAGAATGTGACTACAATATTGGAGCCGAAAATGATCCTGAAACGTTTTCACTGGCCATGAGTTATAATGTATCTGACTTGTGGTACAAAGCCATGAAAGAAGAGATGGATTCTATGGCATCTAACAAAGTTTGGGATCTTGTCAAGTTGTCTAATGGTGTAAAAGCCATTGGTTGTAAGTGGGTCTTTAAAACTAAGAAAGACTCAGAAGGCAACATTGAGAGACATAAGGCTAGACTTGTTGCCAAAGGATTTACTCAGAGGGAAGGAATAGATTACACGGAGACCTTTTCTCCTGTATCTAAAAAGGACTCCTTCCGTGTAATCATGGCATTGGTGGCTCATTTTGATTTAGAGTTACACCAGATGGATGTGAAAACGGCGTTCCTCAATGGTGATCTAGAGGAAGAGGTTTACATGAAACAACCAGAAGGATTTTCCTCTAGTAGTGGTGAGAATTTAGTCTGTAAGCTGAATAAGTCCATATATGGATTAAAGTAAGCCTCCCGTCAATGGTATTTGAAATTTCATGATGTTATTACTTCATTTGGCTTTGAAGAAAACATCATGGATGTTTGTATATACCAAAAGGTCAGTGGGAGCAAGATTTGCTTTCTTGTGTTATATGTGGATGACATTTTGCTTGCGACTAATGACAAGGGTTTGCTATATGAGGTGAAACAATTTCTCTCAAAGAACTTTGATATGAAGGATATGGGTGAGGCATCTTATGTCATTGGCATAAAGATCCATAGAGATAGATCTAGAGGCATTTTGGGCTTGTCTCAAGAGACCTATATCAACAAGGTTCTAGAAAGGTTTTGCATGAAAGATTGTTCACCGAGTGTAGCACCCATTGTGAAAGGTGATAGATTCAGCTTGAATCAGTATCCCAAAAATGAGTTTGAACGCAAACATATGAGACCCATTCCATATGCTTCAGCTATTGGAAGCCTTATGTATGATCAGGTTTATACCAGGCTTGACATTGCATTTGTTGTTGGAATGCTTGGGAGATGTCAGAGTAATCCAGGTATTGACCACTGGCGGGCTGCAAAGAAGGTTATGAGATACCTTCAAGGAACCAAGGATTACATGCTCATATATAGACGGACTGAGAAGTTGGAAGTCATTGGATATAGTGATGCAGACTTTGTTGGCTGTATTGATTCACGTAAATTAACGTCAGGTTACATGTTTATGTTAGCTGATGGAGCTGTATCATGGAAGAGTGTCAAGCAGACCTTGACTGCTACTTTCACTATGGAGGCTGAGTTCGTCTCTTGTTTTGAAGCTACCTCACATGGTGTATGGTTGAAGAGTTTCGTATCTGGGCTTAAAGTTGTGGACTCTATTTCAAGGCCCTTGACATTGTACTGTGATAATTCAGCTGCTATTTTTATGACTAAGAACAATAGGAGTGGTAGTCGTAGTAAACATATCGACATTAAGTACTTAGCCATAAGAGAGCGTGTTAAAGAAAAGAAAGTGGTTATTGAACACATCAGCACTGAATTGATGATCGCGGATCCTCTGACTAAAGGCATGCCACCAAAGGTTTCAAGGATCATGTAGCGCGAATGGGACTTAGTTCCGTGATGTAATATCATTGTATATACTTGTTTTTCAATGAAACTCTTATTCAATTGGGATATTTCTCCTTTAAGATGTGTACATATTTGTTTGTTTTGAGGAATATCATTATGTTTGGACCACGAATAAACATAGGGTTTATTCATTAAGTTATTTGGGCTATGTTGGGAAGTGTAACATATTGTAATACATGGAAGACAATACTCACATTTAGAGGAACTGTCGCCATGATCCGTATGTTAATATCGTGCATGGTGAAAATACATAGACCAAGTGGGAGAATGTTGGTTAATTTAGATTCCTACTGGCTAGGGGAATAACCAACTCCTAATTTTTGGTTTATGTATTTTAAAATTTGAACGTGCAAAACAGCTCCGTAACCATCGCCCGAACGTGCTCCGAAAATCTCTATGATGGCAGAAATTTTTGGAGAGTTTTGTGTATATAAAATTGGTCCCTGATACCTGCTCTACGATAAGAGAAAACCACACACCATCGATTTGGGTAGAGAAAGGATCAGAAGAACCAGAATTCAAAGCTTCTTCCCTTTTTATTATTTTATCCCGAGGCCGGAACGATGGTGGGAGGTAATTCTCAATACTATTTCCGCTGCTTTATTTTATTTTGAAGTGCCATGTTGATCTAAATCACATTTGGACTGTGGTGAGCTTGTTTACCTTTTCCCAAAAAGAAAAGAGATTGGAGAAGACGAATCTAGATCTGTAAGCACGGGAGGAGGTAATAAAAGCAATGGAAATGGATCGTGCAAAGCTGGGTGGTTCCATATTTTGTTTGGAGATGGAATCACACTATTGTTATTGGAGGGAAGGGGCTGGGCTGTACTTAGTGTGGCTTATTCTCTCCATTAGTGGTATGGTAAGTGCATAAAAAGATAGTGATGGTCGTTAGTAGGATTGCTCTAGCCAAGAGCTTCGCTTGAAGGGAGGGTAGAAAAGATAACCATTTCACTGTGGTCATGCCATGGGGTTTTGTTGCGATCTAATTATGTAATCTTTGGGTTGATGTCTGAATTAATCTATTTTATAATTTCTTTAAAGATGATGCATTCGGTGTTCAAACTACATACAGGCTTTACTTGCACATGTGGTCATAGTCTAATATGAAAACTTTTGAGTTGATACCCAAATCAACTCATTTTATAGTTTCTTGAAAAATAATGTATCCGATGTTTAGACTATAAACCTTATTTGCTTATTTTGTTGTGATCCAAATATAAAATTTTTTCGATTAGTACTCGAGTTAACCCATTTTGGTAGTTTCCTCACAGGCTCTATTTGCCTACTTTGTCATGGTTCAAATTTGAAAAGTTTTGGATCGATGGCAATTTTCTCAAAGATGATGCACTTGATGTCCATATTATAAGGTTCTACTTGCTTATTTTGTTAAAGATTATATATTAAACTTTTGGGTTGGTATTTGAGTTAACTAATTTAGTAATTTTGTTAAAGGACATGCATGCACCCGATGTCCAAATCATAGGCTCCATCTGCCTATTTAATCAAAGACCATATGGAAACTTTTAGGTTGATCTTAAGTCAACCTAGTTTCCTCAAAGATGATGCACCCAGTGTTTAGATCACAAGGCTTTACCCTTTTTTTCATAGACCAAATATGAACGCTTTTGGGTTGTTTCGCAAGGCAATCCATTTGGTAGTTTTGCCAAAAGATAATGTATTCGGTTTCCCAATTATAGGCCCTACTTACCTTTTTTTTGTCCGAGTCCAAATATTGAATGTTTTGGGTTGCTTCCTAAATCAACCCATTTAGTAGTTTCTTTAAAACTAATGTATTTGGAGCCTTAAATCATAAGTATTTTCTTATCTTTTTTTGTCATAGGACAAATGAAATGTTTTAGTTTTTTTAATCGAGTCAACTCATTTTGCAAGTAATATGCCACCAAGGGACATCACCAAGGATATATCCCTCAAAAAATTACCAAGGGATTAGAAAAATTTTTTTAAGGAATTTTAAATTACATTCAAAATCTAGTTTTAGTAAGGAATATTTAAGTAAGGGTGTAACTCAGGCTCAAGAAACTTGGGTTTCCCTTAACCCTAATCCTAACCATATTTGTAAAATATCAACCCTAACCCTATTTGTAAAACCTCAACCCTAACCCTATTTTTAAAAATCAGGTTTGGGTTAAGTTTCGGGTTGGAATTCGGGTTGAGAACTCTGGTTCGTCCCAAATCTAGCAAAAATATTCCCAGAAATCACACTTCAAAGATAAATCCAGAATAATGATGCACAATTTTGCTACCTTAGCGGGTTAAGATCATTAACTCCCCATTCATTATACCAAAACAAACTATAGATAAGGAGGGCAGCATACAACTAAAATCCCAGCAAAATCCAAACTTTTATCATCCAACCACCTCAATCTCCCTCCACCTCTCCCCAATTAGTCAAGAAACTACCTTCCAACAAACCCATACTCTGAGAAATAGAAAGAATAACAAATAAAACAAGCAAAATCTGATAGACTGAAATTTAAATATATTGATCCCTATCATATATGCGGATAAATATGGGACCAATATATTTATCCTAATTAATTAAAGAAAGATCGATAAATACCTCCAGCCATTGCTGTTGATTTTCTTCTAGATGAGGGTAAGGATCTTCCACGCCTTGCGGTCTCTCTCAGCGATGGTGTAAACTTTCTCTCGATGAAATCAGGCGCAGGGACCTACCCATTTTATAAACCTGTATGCCTTATCTGTCCATCACAGAGGGCGCCGCTTTAAACGGATATGGTTGAGGGATTCTTATCTCAATCGTGAATTCAAAATTTGAATTCACGCAATCCCTCAAATCAGAATATAGGACCACTTTAATCGTATCTAACCGATACGCCTTAATCGTATCTAATCGATACGCTTAATGGAGAAAAAACTAACATTCTCCCACTTGGTCCGTATATTCTATTACTATAGTAAGAAACAGAATACATGAATCATGACAATAGGTCCTCTTAAAATCGAGTATTATTTACCATGTATCACTATGTATTATATTTCTCAAACATAAACCCATATAACTTAATGAATAAACCCCATGTTTATTCTAGGTCCAACTTAATGATGCTCATCACAAATAAATGTGTACACTAAATAACTGAATGTGAAAAACATCACAATCATAAAAGAGTTTCATTAATTATAAAATTCATCATTACAATGAATTAAATAAAATAACCAAGACCCATACGGTCTACATGATCCCTAAACTTCTGTAGTGGCATGCCTTTAGTCAAGGGATCAGCTATCATCAACTCAGTGCTCACGTGCTCTATAACCACTGTCTTTTCTTTAACACGTTCTCGTATGGCTAAATATTTGATGTCGATGTGCTTGCTTCGACTACCACTCTTATTATTTTTAGCCATAAACACTGCAGCTGAATTGTCACAAAAAATCTTCAATGGCTTAGATATAGAATCCACAATTCTAAGCCCAGAAATGAAACTCTTCAACCATACACCATGCGAAGTAGCCTCAAAACATGATACGAACTCGGCTTCCATGGTGGAAGTAGCAGTCAAAGTCTGCTTGGCGCTCCTCCAAGATACAGCTCCACCAGCAAACATAAATATGTATCCAGATGTTGACTTCCGAGAATCAACACAACCAGCAAAGTCAGCATCAGAGTAGCCAATTACTTCCAAATTTTCAGTTCGTCTGAACATAAGCATGTAGTCCTTGGTACCCTGAAGATACCTCATCACCTTCTTAGCAGCTCTCCAGTGGTCTAAACCTGGATTACTCTGATATCTCCCCAACATCCCAACTGCAAATGCTATGTCAGGCCTTGTACAGACCTGAGCATACATCAAGCTACCAACAGCTGAGGCATATGGAGTGTTTTTCATTTCCTCCCTCTCAAAGTCATTCCTTGGGCACTGACTCAAATTGAATCTGTCACCCTTGACTATGGGAGCTATACTCGGTGAACAATTTTTCATCCGAAATCTCTCTAAAATTTTATTGATATAGGTTTCTTGAGATAGACCTAAAACACCTCGAAGTCTGTCTCTTTGAATTTTAATGCCAATGACATAAGAGGCATCACCCATATCTTTCATGTCAAAATTCTCAGAGAGAAATTGTTTCACCTCATGTAACATACCTTTATTATTGGTTGCAAGTAAAATATCATCTACATATAGGATTAGAAAATAAATTTTGCTCCCACTGACCTTCTGGTATATACATTGATCCATGATGTTCTCTACAAATCCAAATGAAGAAATCACATCATGAAATTTTAAGTACCATTGCCGAGAGGCTTGTTTCAATCCATATATAGATCTCTTGAGCTTGCATACTAATTGCTCATTATTACTAGAGGAAAAACCTTCAGGTTGTTTCATATAAACCTCTTCCTCTAGATCTCCATTGAGAAATGCAGTTTTCACATCCATTTGTTGCAACTCTAAATCAAAATGCGCAACAAGTGCCATGATAATGCGGAAGGAATCTTTCTTAGATACAGGAGAAAATGTCTCCTTGTAATCAATTCCCTCCCTTTGAGTGAATCCCTTAGCAACGAGTCTTGCCTTATATCGCTCAATGTTGCCTAACGAGTCTTTCTTGGTCTTAAAGACCCATTTGCAGCCAATGGCTTTTACTCCATCAGGCAACTCAACAAGATCCCAGACTCCATTAACTGCCATAGAATTCATCTCATCTTTCATAGCATCATACCATAAATTAGATTCCTTACAATTCATGGCTTGTGAAAACGTTTCAGGATCATTTTCAGCTCCAATGTTATAGTCCGACTCTTGAAGATACACAATATAGTCACTAGAAATTGCTGATTTCCTTTCTCTTGTAGATCTTCTTAATGTTGTAACAACCTCCTCTGGAGGAGTTGATTGTTCAACTATCTCTGGTAACTCATGAGAGACTGGATCTACTAGTTCATTATCAGCAATTGTGGAATTTCAACGACTGGTTGTATAATGCCCGTTTGGTCTTGAGGGGCACTATGAACGATAATCAGTTTGTCACTTGAAGTGGAAGGTTGAGCATCAGAATGTTCCCTTTCAGGAATCATGCTTTGCAATTGATCACTCCCACTGATCAAGTCATTCTCAAGAAATTTGGCATTTCTCGATTCCACAATCCTAGTTGTATGAGATGGACAATAAAATCTATATCCCTTGGACCTCTCGGCATATCCAACAAAATACCCACTAATGGTCCTAGGGTCCAGCTTTTTCTCTTGTGGATTGTATACTCTCACTTCACATGGGCATCCCCATACGCGTACATGTCGCAAACTTGGTTTCCAACCTTTAAATAACTCAAATGGCGTTTTAGAAACAGCCTTGGTTGGAACTCGATTTAAAATGTACACAGCTGTCTTGAGAGCTTCTGTCCACAAGGACTTAGGTAGTTTGGAGCTGCTAATCATGCTCCTCACCATATCCATCAATGTTCGGTTCCTTCTTTCTGCTACACCATTCTGATCAGGTGAGCCAGGTAAACTGTATTGGGCAACAATCCCATGTTCTTGAAGGAACTTCGCAAATGGACCAGGCATTTGTCCATCTTCTGTGTATCTCCCATAATACTCACCTCCTCTATCAGATCTCACAATTTTGATTTGCTTTCCACATTGTGTCTCTACTTCTGCCTTGAATACCTTAAAGGCATCTAATGCTTCGTTCTTATTATGAAGCAAGTAGAGATACATAAATCGTGAGTAATCATCAATAAAGCAGATAAAGTATTTCGGACCATGAAAATCCATATCCAGACAACAAATGTCCGTGTGTATGATCTCTAATAGGTCTGAACTCCTCTTGGCACCTTTCTTTGACTTATTGGTCTGCTTGCCTTTAATGCAGTCCACACAAGTATCAAAGTCAGTGAAGTCCAAAGTATTGAGTACCCCTTCATTCACTAACCTCTTGATTCTATCTATGGAGATATGTCCCAATCTCCGATGCCACAACATAGAAGAGTTATCATTTACAACACATCTTTTTATGCCAGCCCTAACATGCATTACATCATGAGTGGTATTATTTTGCAAATTAATATAGAAAAGACCATCAGACAAAGTACCATTCCCAACAAGTTCAGATTTATAATATAAACTGGAAGAAGTATCTGAAAAGTTGAAAGAATAACCAAAAGGTACAAGTCTTGAAACTAAAATTAAATTCCTAGAAAAACTAGGTACATAAAAGGTCCTTTCCAAATTTAAAACAAAATCACTACTAAGAACTAAGGTGCATGTTCCTATAGCTTCCACATGTGAGCGCATCTTATTTCCTGAAGAAATATACTGCTCACTTCCCACTGGCTTCCTTAAGTTTTGCATACCCTGCAAAGTATTGCAAATGTGGATTGTAGAACCAGAATCAATCCACCATGTGTTATAAATAATATTAGCCATATTAGATTCATAACAGACAAGTGAGATTGTTTTACCTTTCTTTTCAAGCCAAGTCTTGAACTTGATGCAATCCTTCTTCATGTGTCCCTTCTTTTTACAGAAGAAACACTTGGATTCCTTCTTAATATCAGATTGGGTGGTATTTTACCTTTACCCTTCTTCTTGGCCCGTGCCCGATCCTTTCCACTTGTAGTCAGCATTGCACTTTCACCCAATTCCATCAACAGTCTACCTTCTTCTTGAACACACATGGCCAAAAGTTCATTGATTGACCATTTTTCCTTATGTGTGTTATAAGATATCTTAAATGGTCCATACTGCTGTGGAAGTGTATTTAAAATATAGTGCACCAGAAAGGACTCAGACATTTCAACCTCAAGAGTCTTCAGTTGAGCTGCAATGTCCCTCATTTGCATAATGTGCTCACGCACACCTCTCACTCCAGTGAGCCTCAAGGATGACAACTTCAATATTAGGGTACTGGCAAGAGCTTTATCTGAAGTACTAAATTGCTCATCAATGGCCTTTAGTAGCTCCCTGACATTCTCATACTTATCAACTGAACCACGTATACCAACAGAGATTTTTGTCTTTATGAACATTGTACTTAAGCGATTGGATCGCTTCCAACGTTCATAAATCGCAATCTCATTAGGAGTGCTGGTCAGAGTTACTGAAGGTGGTTCATCCTTCCTTATAGCATAATCAATGTCCATCCAGCCCAAATGAAGGAGAATTCTCTCCTTCCAAACCTTATAGTTATCACCCCTTAATTCAGGTATGTCACATTTTATTTCATAGAAATTTACAGGTTGCATAACTGCAAAATTTAAACATGCTTATTATCAAAAATTGAGGCTAATAAAATGCTTTACCAATGTAAATTATGCATTTAGAAACCAGTGAATCTACTGACATAAAACTTGCCTGTGGGCTAAAGCTCTAATTCAATTAGATTCACTTAAGTCTGTATGATAAAACTATCAAATTATGTTCCTTCTTTCTAATTCCTGTGGGTAGATTAGAAAAATATAATTTGATATTTTATCTTAATTAATTATATAAAACAGTGAATCTACTGACATAAAACTTGCCTGTGGGCTAAAGCTTTAATTCAATTAGATTCACTTAAGTCTGTATGATAAATCTATCAAATTATGTTCCTTCTTTCTAATTCCTGTGGGTAGATTAGAAAAATATAATTTGATATTTTATCCTAATTAATTATATAAATATAACAAAAATTCCTATGGAATAAATTTTATTATATTTATATAATTAATTACAATTAATGTCTATTATTTATGTGATTTACTAACTTTATTATATAATTTTATAATTAAGGATGCTGTGGCTACTCCTCAATTATTCAATTGTATTTATCACTTAGACATTATTTAATTTTTATGTTCAATTATGTCACTTAAGATGCATGCATAATTCATAAAATTTATACACACAAATTCTAAATATAATTGAACATAAATAGGCCAGACTAATGGTCCAACCACTTAATGAACGAGCCAACAGCCCGTCATCCTCACCCAATTCTAATAGTTTAATTTAACCAAAATCTCTCAATCACCTCAAAAAAAATTTTGGATCAGATATGCTTGGACTGCTGCAATCCAGCCTGCTGCAATTCAAGCTGGGCACACAGTCCAACTTGATTGCTGGTCCAGATGGCTAAGCTAGCCAGACGGTGGGCCAGCCCTGATCACTGGGCCATACAGTGGGCCAGTCTGGCCCAGGAGCTGGGCCCAGGCCTAGCCAGCGGTTGGCCCAGGCGCTGGGCCAGCCAGCGCCTGGCCCAAGCGCTGGGCCAGCCAGCTGTTGGCCTGGCCCAGGCCGCTGGGCCAGCTAGCGTGTAGCTGGCCTGCGCTTGGCCCAGGCGCTGGCCTGCGCTTGGCCCAGGCGCCAGCGCCTGGGCGCTGGCCCAAGCCGCTGGGCCAGCCAGCGGTTGGCCCAAGCGCTGGACCCCTTTTTTTTTTTATTCTAAATGGCCAGCCAGCGGCTGGCCAGCGCTGGGCTAACCAATTTTTTTTTTTTAATATCCTGCATGTTTTTCTGTAATAGGCATTTTTTCATTTATTCTCGTTCCGTGTACATATCCAAAGCAAGAAAACCGATGCTTCCTTATCTTATGGTGATTTAATCATGAGATATTTGGATTTATCTTTTATTTAAACTATATCCAAAAGGGTGAGCAAATAGATAAGAATGGCATAAATCTTACTAATCAACCTCTTAAATAAAATTGAATTAAATAAATTGAATATTAAGAGTACATAAGATCTATGCCCTTTCAAATGATTCTTGATGACCTATTAACTCTCCCGGTACGCAGGTAGTTGGGTCAAATGCACTAAGGTACTACAACAGCCTCCCTTATTGGTACATCCCTCAGCGAGAGAAATAGAGATCAAGAATACCTTATCCCTCTTTATCAAATAAATCATATAAAGATTGTTTCATAGGATTTTATCAGATCCATATATCAACAGAAACAATCCTATCCTAATAATCAAGGCAGAGGTATTATTTTATACGCTCTGATACCAAATGATAGATTGAAATTTAAATATATTGATCCCTATCATATATGCGGATAAATATGGGACCAATATATTTATCCTAATTAATTAAAGAAAGATCGATAAATACCTCCAGCCATTGTTGTTGATTTTCTTCTAGATGAGGGTAAGGATCTTCCATGCCTTGCGGTCTCTCTCAGCGATGGTGTAAACTTTCTCTCGATGAAACCAGGCACAGGGACCTACCCGTTTTATAAACCTGTATGCCTTATCTGTCCATCACAAAGGGCGCCGCTTTAAATGGATATGGTTGAGGGATTCTTATCTCAATCGTGAATTCAAAATTTGAATTCACGCAATCCCTCAAAATTAGAATATAGGACCACTTTAATCGTATCTAACCGATACGCCTTAATCGTATCTAACCGATACGCCTTAATCGTATCTAACCGATACGCTTAATGGAGAAAAAACTAACAAAATCTTCTCTTAAATCAAAATCTCATCTACCACTTCAAACTAAAATAGGGCAAATTAACACAAAAAATGCATCTTAAAACATCCCAAATGCAAAATAATAATCGGACTAAGGAGAAGGAGGGAAAATACCCCAAGAGGTTGACACGGAGGTGGATGCTAAGATCGATGAAGAGCTCATACATCTGGGCGAGATCGGCAGCGTTGCCATGGGAGTAGAGCAGAGTGGAGGCGGCCATGGGGTTGCGGACGTACATGGCAATGATCTCCACCCCCGCAGCATTGGCAGCTGCAGCAGCCCCATGTTCTCCCTATGAGAAAACTAGCTCAGAGTCACCACCCCTGTCTCCTCATCCTGCACCACCTCATACGTCGACAGGGTTGGCGAGAAGAATGCCAGCTTCGTCGCCATTGAAGTCACGAAGGCGAGCAACGGGGACGAAGTCATGAAGGCTGAGTGGCAAAAATGAATGGGAGGCTGGGAGGCGGGAGCTAGGGTTGAGACTTAAGGACGAGCGGAGCGAAGGAATTGAGGAAATAAGGCAAGCGGGTTCGTGTTATCTCGGGTTCGGATTGCAGTCAACTTGAACCCGGACCGATTATAAATCTTATAATCGGTTCGGGTTAAACTCAGATATTTTGGATTTGGGTTGGGCAAAGATGGGTTTGAGTACCGCTCCAATTTGGGTTCGACGGGCCAGGTTCGGGTTGAACCTGGCCCAAGTTGCACCCCTATATTTAAGGGATTTGCTAGCGATATATTTCTCTTAATAAATTCCTTGAAAATCCCTTGGTAATCTGCAAGGGATCAGTGAGTGATTATTTAAACAATTTTTAGTAATGGGTTTGCAAGAAAAGTTTGGTTCTTTAAAGATTTACTAAGGAATAAATCCCTTGGTGCTAGTAAAATATTTTTAAAAATAAAAAAATGATATCAGAAAGGGATTTTTTCATAAAAATTTCTTAGTGATTTTAAAATCTTAAACCTAGCATATGTCATTCTCTCACTAGCATAAAAATAAAAGTCACAAGTAAAATTAATATTATGTACTGATTTTTAATACCATTAATTAAACCAATTTTTTTTTTTCATTCCTCCCTTTTTCTAATTCGTTCAAAACTTATTAAAACTTTAGGCTTACATCCTTTATTGCTAACTATCAGATTGGCACAGCAGGGATTTTGATGAATTTTTCTTGGAAATCCCTCGGTGAAACTCTTCACTAAGGGATTTTTGACTTTCATCAAGGGATTTTGTCTCTCGCTGAAAGGTTAATTTCTGATAGTGATCACAATTGCTTGCTAATATTTTGGAATGGTAACTAAATCACATCAATCTATACCATTCTCTTCATCAGCAATATCACCTCATTTGGGATTATATGGGGTGTAAGAGTATATTTACTTAAATTTTGTGGATGCTTGATGTCAATTTCCTTTTTTGTTAGGTGATGTGGGATCTAAACTTCCAATGGGCATGACCATCCATTATTAATTACTCCAATCTTAGGGGCTTAAATACTTTTAATTAAGAGATTGCAAGCAATTCTTGCTAGCATTATTAGTGTAGATGCATCCATATAAGAAAGAGATTTTATATTATAATAATAATTATTTTTATCATCATTTGTATTTATTTTAGGTAACAATGGTCTAAAATGACATTGCTATGTTCTTTTATAATTTAGGTTTAATGTCACATGTTTGTCCTTTTTTTTGCCTCATATTTAAACTCTTTCTAGTTTCAAGTTTGAGCCTTATATTGAGTAGATTTTGTTCACGTTGCCCATCTTTAACAACATCTTGGGATAATGAAGGTGATTCATCATCAACATCACTTCTGTTTGTCATTTTTAAAAGAATAAGGCTTCAACTCCTATGAGAGCAATGCATTTAGTGTTTAGTAAAACAATGCTCCAAAATTATAATGGAGCAAGCCTTCAATTTTTAATGAAGTAAGATTCCAAGTTTTCAATGGACTAGAGGTTCTGATTTTTAATAAAGTAAGACTTTGGTGTTCAATATAACTAAGCTCTAAGTTTTTAATGGAACAAGGCTTCGAATCTTTGATAGAATAGGACTCCAATCTTTAATGAACTAGAGCTTCTATCTTCAATGGAGCAGGACTCCAATTTTTTATGGAGCAACGCTTTGATTTTTGATAGAGCAAGACTTCGGTCTTTAATGGAGCAAGATTTCAGTCTTCAATAGAGCAAAGCTTCAATTTTTGATAGAACAAAACTCAAAGATTTTGATGAAATAAGGCTCCAGTTTTTAATGGAGTGAGGCTCTAAATCTTGATGGAGTAAGGCTCCAATTTTTTATAAAGCAAGACTCTAAGATTTTGATAGAGTAAGGCTCTTGTCTTCAATAGAGTAGAGCTCTGATTTTTTATAGAACAAAGCTCTAAGGTTTTGATGGAGCAAGGCTCTTGGTTTTCAATGGAAAACAACTCCGCTTTGATTTAAATTAGTTAAAACAAGACTCCTTTTTCACTTGAATTAGGAGCAAAGCTCCTCTTTGACCTAACTTAGGAGCATAGTTTCTCTTTGGCTTGAACTTAGACTCGATTTAGGATTGCTTCTAGACTTGGGCTTTACTTGGGACTAATTCTTCTGAGCTGCTTCTGGACTTGGGCTTGAGCCACTCCATGGCTTAGGTCCCTTTCTAGACTTGAGCTTAGGCCATTTTGTAGTACCTCAGGCTTTGGCGCATTCTTCATTTAAGGTTGAGCTCATGAATCAATTTTTAAGGGCTTTAAGCATTCAATTGGAGAAGTGACATGCTGTCATATGCTACCTAGGGCCCCTCTTTAGCAATCCTCTGTTTCGGGCTGGGCTCAAGAGCCCATTTTTGAGGGCTTGATTTGCTTCAGAGATTATGTCTTTGGGTCTAATGCAGGCTGACTCGACTTTGAGCTTGATGCTGACTGCTTAGGTTGCATCAAGGCTCAAATCTTAGGACTTGTCATAAGCTGCTCGATTTCTTCAATCATGAGATTACAAGCTTTGATACAAGTTTTTTGAACTAGTTTGGACATTGGATCTATGGAGGAACTAGAAGTAGCTCCTTCCTATTGGTGAACTTGTCCTTGATGGAGTTCCTAGAAGAGACAGGGCATCATCTTGTTGGCCTGGATGCCAGGTCAGCGTCTACACGAAGTCCTAAGAGATGGGACTCTTCGATACTCTGGGAATATCTCTTCGTATTCCTCTAGTTTATCGGTTCCTCTTCTATAAGAAGACTCCAGGTGTCTTCAGAAGGTAAGAGGAAGAGACAGAGTCTGAGATCTTCCTCCTCTCCCTTACCGGTGCTGCGGCTTAGGGGCATGGACGTACAAGGGGACTCCAGTAGCCCCCGACGACCGACGATCCTAGTTTCGTTGTTGCCGATATTAGGTATGTCCCTTATCTTCGGCCCTTTCAATTGGTATCATAGCCTCGTCGGTTATCACCGGTGAGGAGAGAGGTTATTGAGGAATTGGCCTTGGGTGTTGCGGCAATTTCAAAAAAAAAAAAAAAAAAAAAGAAAAATAGGGGAGTTCCGCTGCGGCCATGGGTGCAGCAAAGGACCTCAGAAAGCACGGAGAGAGGATCGATCCACACTGGCAGCTGGGATGTTCTTCTCCAGCTGTTTGCGATCCTTCCCACTTCTTCCTCGGACAACTTTCTTTCCTCGGCTGTGGGCCTGTCATAGGCAAGATGCTCTTGTTAGCATTTCGCTGCCCTGCCCAAATGTCCCTGTTGCCATAGAGGCCATTGAGAGCTCTCCGGTGGCTGGCGATGCATCGGCCGCTGCCGGATTCCATCCCGGGTCTGTCTCCCGGGTTGCCATGTCGTTCGGCCTCTTTCCTGGCCGCTGAAGGGCTGGGGATGGTTTGACCGCCACCAAGTGGGTGGCGGCGGAGTCGGCTGCAGCACAATGTATGGCAGAAGATCATCAATAAGATGTATGTGGATCTGCATGTATGAGCGATGATTCATTAATTTGACAGATTGGTTTTTGAATTTTGATGGCATTTTGTTTTCTTGGGTCATAGTGTATGAACCGTCGGTTACAGCGAGGAATTTTGAATCCATTGAATGACTTTCCTATTTTTTAGTTGATGGCACCACCTGTAAATAGTTGGAAATCCAGGGGTAATTTTATTACCCAACCAACAACCAATAATAAAAAAAACAAATAAATCAAAGGAAAAGAGAGGTCCTGTTGCTGACATTCAGCATTTGAAGGGTCTACCACGTGGGTACTGGCCATGTGCCTGTTACTTGGCAGCTACGTAGCGGAAATGTGGCAGCTAAGTGATAAATCACAAAAAATCAAAAAAAAATTAAAAAAATTTGTAGAAAAATCATAAAAATTCATAGAATATCTTAGAAAATTTATTAAAAAATTTCTTGCTGTGGCATGGTGGTTTATGCTCTGTGCATGAATATTTTTATTGCCATTCTATTTGATTTTTCCTGTGAATTTTTTATGGATGCATAATTATTTATGCTTAGTATACAAATATGATTTATGCATAATTCTGCATGTTATTTATGTTGACATAATTATTTATGCTTAGTGCATGAGAGGATTTATGTCAAATGCTATATATTTTCTGTGAGCATGTTTATTTATGATTTGGTGCATAAATAATATATTATTTATAAATTATGTCTTTAGTTGACATGAAAAATATGCTTGTTGTAGCATATGTTTGCGTTGCGGATTTGTTCCTACATTGGTTTTGCGGACAATATAGATATATTCTATGAAAAACTATCAGATTCTATGTTCCATCTTATTAAATGAGTGATGATTATGAGCTTAGCAAAATTTTTGATCTCATTTATAAGAAGGAACATTTGTAATCTGATTATTTTTCTAGATATCAGAACATACTGATATGTACCTAATGTCCATACCTTGCTTGACTAAATGCAGTGATGGCCTCCAAATCCTTGATAGCTGATCTCAACAAAGGTGAGAAGCTAGATGGACAAAATTATGAAATGTGGCATAGAAAATCCAATACCTCCGGAATGAATTAGAAGTCTTGGAGACCCTGACAACTAGTATGACACCACTAGCGCCTGGCACTACTGAGAACATCGCCTTAATCGGGAAGCCTATGATAATTGGGTCAAGAAAGATCATTGTGCACGCTTTACTATGTTGAGCAGCATGCACAATGATCTTATTGGCAACTTTGAGCATTGCCAGACTGCTCAGGATATGTGGAACAAGCTCAAGATCAGGTTTGGTCAAACTTCGGCCACAAGGCTACGTGCCTTGAACCTTAGATTCATATAGTATGTCAACGATCTCAACCATTTTATGTCGACCCACCTTCGTGTGATGGGAAACATGATTAGAGATATAAAGGCTGCTGGATATTAGGTATGTCCCTTATCTTCGGCCCTTTCAATCTTCTTCATCACCTTGGATCTTACAGTCGCATGAGGCATTATGATGATGGATTTCATGGCTTACTAGGGAAACAAAGACTTCATCTTTATGATATAAAGCTTGAAGCAAAGGAGGTCTAGGCTTTCATATAGGGACAGTGGAAGCACTAAAGGTGTTATTGACCTATGGAGATTCCAAAGAATAGGACATGGGCATTTTCAGTACTGGACTTCTGGAGCTTGGACTTTGTTTTGAGATTAAGGGATAGACTAGTTTCGAGATGGACTGTGTGAGATGGGGCAGCAGGTAACTAGAGCGAAAAAGGTTTATGAGGGTGTGAGGAAATTGTTGTACTTCTCTCCAAAGGGATTCTCGTGGGTGCAAGTCTTCTTTCATTGGTGTTTAAATAGGCTTAATATACTGAATTAGTGGTCATTGAAGAACCTTAACCTTTAGCAAGATTACCGCTCTTAACCGCATCAATCTTGCTGAAATTTTCTGCATATCAACCTAGACATCAACTAGATTATGAAAGTCCCATTGGAATTTCTCAATATTTCTCAACCTTTATTATGAATAGGTGTCACTTCTAGGAATCCTTGGAGGCACAGATTAACCAAAATTCCTTCTAAAGGGCACCAATGTCATACCAGCTAGCATTTGGACACCCAACCAACTTGGTTTAAGGGGCGTCAGAAGCATTCCGAGGCATAGTTTTGTAGCAAGCACATTGCTAAATTTTTAACAGAGACTGACATTCTTTGGGGCACTCCAGATGCAACCCTACTTACATGGGGTTCCATCCAAGTCTTGACTAACTGGGCTTCTTCAAAAGATCCCAATAGGACTCAGAGAGAGAGAGAGAGAGAGAGAGAGAGAGAGAGAGAGAGAGAAGTCATAAGGAGGGCTGGGCGAGGCGTTATGTTGCGCTGAAAATCAGCACATGCGTGTTAGGAATTCCAAGTGTTTTGGGGAATCAATGAATGGGGAATATTTGAAGGCTTGAGAAGATTTCATTGCTTTCTTGGGTCTGTGGACAGCAAGGGTTAGGGATGGCAATTTCCCCATTTGGCCGGATGGTACGGTTCCTAACGAAGAATCTTCGATCTAAACGGCTTAATTGGTAAACGAATAAATGACCGTTAATGGCTAAACAAGCAAACGGCCGAAGCCGATATCCTCTCTCCATCCCCGTTTACTTGTCTCCATTAGCTTTAATATAATATATTTAAATTATGTATATTAAAAATTTAAAATAAATAAAATATATATGCTAAAAAATCTAGTAAAACACGTCTGAATCTTCTTGTTTTCTTCTTTCATGCAACCACTGAATATTAAAATCAAAACTTTTTATTAGTATTTTTAAAAAATTTAATAAAATAATTTTTTTTTTGTAAACGGTCAAACTAGATACCCATTTATCTGGCCGGGTATCCCCGTCCGCACCCCATTAACTATAACGGCTTAACGGGGTAGTGAACGAAGAGATTTTTGCTAATAGGAATGGAACCAGCAGAGGCTGCTCTAGACCATCCTTGGACCGTTGCCAGATGCACCTGAAATCAATAGGGAATGGGATCCACAACCATTACATGGCGCTAGAAAATCCTTCTACCCAAGGCATCTTTACTGCATTATCCCAGAAACTGGGGTGTCTTTAGGGTTGTTCTGGAGGCATGTTCATCTCTTGGAGGCGTGTGAAGAGCTTTTCGTTTTCTCCAAATAAGATCAGAGTCCCTCACTGGCTGGGTGTCCAATGCTTTTTTTGGGATATCTTTAGTCTTAACACTACCAATCCAGCAGCTCAGAAATTGTAGACTATACAATTTGGAAAGCTCAAGAAATCTACTTTCTAACGCATTAAATGTTTTGTGATTTGATTTTTTGCTAAGAGAGTTATGACAATTTTATTGAAAGCTATTTAGGTTAGTAGAAAGCTATATATCTAGTGCTTTTCTTTGGGGGCAACTTCAGTGTCAAACTATACCAATCTAGCAACTCAAAAAGTACAAACCATATATGGTTGGAAAGTTCAAGAAATCTACTTTCTAACTCATTAAGCAGTTTTTGATTTGTATTTTTTTAAGTTTAGTCTCAAAATTATGCCAATCTAGCGGCTAAAAAGTTAAAGCTATATATGGTTGGAAAGCTTTGGTTTTTTAAAATTTATGGCTATCTTCCTGAAAGCTATTGAGGTTGGCAGAATTGATAGAATTTATATCTTTGACTAGTTCTCTACATTCTTAATAGATCCACTACAAAAAAAATAAATTTTGCCTATAATTTTTTTTTCGTAGGAAAAGATAAAAAAATCATAGGAAAAATCCTTTTCCTATAATTTTTGTCATAGGCAAAAGCTGAAAAAAGTGCATCGGAAAAGCCTTTGCCTACAACTTTCAAAACTGTAGGCAAAGAGCAGACCTTTTTTCTACGATTTTTTTTGTTGGAAAAAGTTCATATTTCGTAGGAAAAGAGTGACTAGAATTTGAAATTTAAATTTAAATTTTAAAAACTTTTGCCTATAAAAATTAAAAATCATAGAAAAAATTTTAAATTTTTTTTATCCCATTTTTTCCTACGAAATTCTTAAAATCATAGAAAAAGTTGGCTAATAATTATTTTAAATAATTTCTTTCCTTACAAAAACTCCAAAATCATAGGCAAAAATCAAAAAAAAAAAAAATCCATATCTTTCCCTACAAAAATTCTTAAAATCATAGGGAAAAGTTGGCTAATAAAAAGTTTTAATGATTTCTTTCCCTATAAAAAATCTCAAAATAGTAGAAAAAAATTAAAATTTTTTTTTAAAAATAGCTTTTCCTACGAAAATTCTTAAAATCGTAGAAAAAAGTTGACTAATAATTTTTAATAATTTTTTTCCCTACGAAAAACTCCAAATTTGTAGGAAAAAATCAAAAAAAAATATTTTTTTTTTCCACATTTTTCCCTATAATTTTTTTTAAAATCATTGAAAAAAGTTAAGTAATAATAATTTTTAATGATTCCTTTCCCTACGAAAAACTTCAAAATCGTAGAAAAAAATCGAGAAAAAAATGCTTGGACCTTCTTTTTTGCTCAACTGTTTGAATCATACAACATGCAAATCTTGTTGCCATCTTACAAATCCTCCCTGATCAATAAAGGAAAGTGCAACTGGCATGGCATTCTAGAAGCATGTCTATGCTGCAAATCTAACCATTATCCTTTTGAATATTTCTTTGCCCATCTCTATGTAGTTGTGTATATAAGTCAGCATGAAACTTCTTTACCATCAGTTAATAATTAACTCATCCACCAGCATAACCTCCCCTTTAGTATTATGAAATCACCTGTCACTTTCAGATAAAAGTGATGTTTTCATGCTACAGAAGGACAAGAAAGCTTGATGTGCACATTGCACTTAAGCTCAATAATTCACAAAGTGGAAATTGTTCAAGTTATGTATGTGATTTGCAATAGCCTGCAACAAATAAGCAATTTCTAGCACACATATGAAGTACAGCCATTTGATTTGAACACACAATTTAGTGTACGTTTTCAAGAGAAAAACAATTTGACAGGAGGCTGACAAATGCTTAGATGATATTGAAGTTTGGCGCAAAGCTTCCCTCATTTTTCCCACATGATTTACATACTGAAAAAAAGAGAGAGAAAAATCCATGAACACACTTGCTAACCTTACTATTGGTAACATCCTCACAGCGACTCAGAATAGTCGCATTCTGCCACCATCTACAGCTTCGACAACATCATCCTGCAACCATACAAGCACTTCTATAAATATTGATAGTCCCACGGAAAGTAGTTTATATGAAAAGCTTTTCTTCTGTTCGTACACAGAAATGTTAGAAAAAGAAAAGCAGAGGCATGGAACTTGATGACGCCAAGTCACCTTCTTCAAGTGTCAGAGAAGACGGACGTCCTTCTTTCCGGACCCTTGCAAGAAAAGTCCCAGAAGACCGGATGCTCCAGTGGGGACCCTCCAACGTTTAAGTTAGTCACTTGGGATCAGATGAGAACTGCTCAGCTGAAGGGAGCTAAAACAGTTAGGGCTTTAACTAGTAGAAAGAAAACTAGAAAACCAGAGTTCAAAGATCCTCACTCACAGCGTGGGCGTGTGCTTTTATACCTGTTCGAATATCCCCCTTCTATTCCCCAAGATTGCTTATTTTTAGGAGTCCAGTTCAATAACAGACAAAATACGAGGCTGACGATGATAGGTCATACCATCATCGTACACACCGGATGCATCATGACTTACCTGCCAGTACGACCTCATAGGTGTCTTGCATCTGGGGTCATGTCTGGTGCGCGCCACCACTGGATATGATCGTGCACAGCAACGGATAGGTGGTGGTCCGCATACCGTAACGGGGTATGGTCATGCACAATGACAGGGATACAATGGACCATACGCTGTTATGAGGTATGGCCACCCTCTGCCATGGATGTGCGGTGGATTATGTGGGCATGCCAGGTGGCCCAGAGCGGGCCTGACCATGCACCGGGGATCGAGATACCGTTCATATGGCTCGAGACTAAGAGGGAGGTCTCGGGGTTGATATACTATTCATGCGCTCCGAGACCAAGAGGAAAGTCTCGGGGGTTGATATACTGTTCATGCGCTCGAGACTGAGAGGGAGGTCTCGGGGGTTGATATACTGGGGGTTGAGACTTGAGGCCGAGGCCGAGAGGGGGTCTCCGGGGTCGAAGGTGGAAATGTCCGAGGCCAATAGGGCCATCATGGCAGCCATAAATGCCCTCCAAGTCATTATGACCGTACCATTAAATGCCTTAGCCCCTGCACTTGACCACCGGACATTAATGATGGAAGGTGGCTCTTGGGAGAGCCCATGCACTCATCGTGGACATTTTTTCTGTTTTGTTCTCTTTCTTCATTATGACGAGATGCTTGTGGCAGCTGGGAGCAATGCCGTAGATGGATGTTGGGAACTGAGGCCGAAGGGGGATTCGTTAGTTTCCTTCCTTCACGGTTCTCTAACGGGATCAGCCACATTAGATGCCCCCTTGCCCCTGAGACGAAGCGGCCCACTCCAGCAAGGCGAAAGGGGCGTCACCTCCCAAGTGGCTGATCTCCACCTGACTTTGGGGTCTTTAACTTTTGACATGAAGTTTGGATGTGGGTCCTCATCCACATGCCGTTGAGGCAGAGAGCCAATGAAGCCGCAATGATGCTCCTGAGACAGAGGGAACCGTTGAGGCTGCAATAATGTGCATAGGCAGAGATAAGCTGTTGAGGCTGAATAAAATTGCCGAAGCGGAAATAGAGCCATGGGGGCTGAAATAAAATTGCCTCGGGTGTCTGTGTGCTGGTCCGGGAAGGTGACTCGAGCGGGTACGGGCTGTTAGGGATTTGAACCGACTCGGGGCGTATGCTAGCCAGGCCGAGTGGTATCCGTTAGCCGCCATACCGTCGAGCTACTCCGGAACCACCTTGGGGGTTTCGTGGCGGCCCGAGGGGTGACTCGAGGTCGCTGGAATCATAGGTCTTGAACCATCGCGGGGTTTCGTGGCCGGCCCGGGGTGACCTTTTGATCACAGGACCATCGAGAGCCTTTTGAATGGTTGGTTTTCCCATAATGCATTTAGATACTAATGAAAAAAACTTTTTCTTATAGTGTACTTAGATCTTTGTTGGGAATTTGTCTCCTTCTGTTTTGTTTTGGGAGGCTCCACGTTTGTGGCATTTGTTGGTGAGCTTGGAGGGGCTCTTTACTTTTGGTGTGAAGTTTAGAGGTGGGTGCCCGTCAACTGTGAGCTGAGGAGTTGGCCTCTCCC
>UESW01003973.1:101477-169689 GCA_900491605.1 Calamus simplicifolius | reverse complement strand
AGAGTCAGCAGGCCTCGTCAGGGAAGACCACACCAGGTATCTACGAAGGTCCAAGAGGTTGCAGAACAAACGGGCTTGAAACATGTTTGGGCCGAGTGTACGGAATTGACCTGACTTCGTTTTGACACTTTGGGTCAATCGAATCCGGTCAGCTGTGTCGGACTGGGCCCAAACTTGGCTTCATATGGAAACGGACTGCTGATTCAAAGTCATTGGCTTTGGCGATGAGCTGCTGTGGATTTTGGCCATCCGGGCTCGTCTGATAGGAGTTTTGGGCCTGTTTTCATTTTTAATGGCATAGTTGTAATTTTCTAAACTTATGATATTAGGGTTTTATCTCTTTTATTTAGGCTTGGTTTTGGGGGGGCGGAGAACAGAGAGAAGAAAGATGGATGATGAAAATTAGATGCTATTTTCTTGAATTCAGATCAATTTTTTTTTTTCTGATTCAAAACAATTGAATTGAAAATTCAATTGATCTTCCTTTAAACTTCGGATTGTAAGTGATCAAATTCAAAATTTTCCCCTTTTCTTGTCAAGATTCGAACCAAACCTGGACGAATTCTTTTCTCGCAGATTAGATCGTTCTTGAGTTGCAGCGTTTTGAATATCGCCCTACATCATAGGGGCATTATGTAAATTGTTATATTTTCTGCAAGCATGTTTATTTATGCTTGAAACATAAATAATATATATGTTGATTTATGTCTTTAGTTAACATGAAATATATGCTTGATGTAGCATATGTTCACGTTACGGATTTGTTCCAATGCCGATTTTGTGGACAACATAGATATATATGTTCTATGAAAAATTATTGGATTAAGTGTTATATCTTATTAAATGAGTGTTGATTATGAGCTTAGAAAAATTTTTGATCTCATTTATAAGTAAGATTATTTGAAATCTGAATATTTTTCAAATAGAGATATACATTGAATGTGTGCTTGATGTCCATATTTTGTTTGACCAAATGTAGTGATGGCCTCCTGATCTGGTGTAGCTGGCCTCGATAGAGGTAAAAAATTGGATGGACAAAATTACAATGTGTGGCACCAAAGATCCAATATCTACTCAATGAGCAAGAAGTCTTGGAAACCCTGACACACGTATGACACTACCAGAACTTGGTACCTCTGAACAGAATCGTCAGGATCATGAAGTCTATGAAAAATGGGTAAAGAAGGATCGTTGTGCACGCTTCACTATGTTAAGCTATATGCACAATGATCTGATTGAAGATTTTAAGGGATTTTTAACTGCCCAGGATATGTAGAACCAGCTCAAGATTCGGTTTGATCAAACCTCAGCAACAAGGCTGCGGGCCTTGAACCTCAAATTTATGCATCATATCAAAGATCCCAATCATTCAATGTCTGAACATCTCCGCGTGATGAGTGGCATGATTAGGGATCTAAAGGAAGCTGGGGTTGATCTTCCTGAGTGATTCGTTCGCTGCGGGCCTTGCAGTGATTCGTTTGCTGCCTAACCCTCAGTGGAGTCAGATGAAGCTCTTGATGACTCATAGTGAGCACATCAAGACTTTTAAGGACATATCTCGTCATCTCGAGCTGGAGGCTGAGCGCATAGAGACTTCCCACTCCTCTGCCTATGTAGCTCACTCTGGAGCTTCGCGTTCCAGAGGTAGAAGGAGTAAATCCAGTGACAAGAAAGGTTCACAGAGTTTAAAGGAAAAGAAGGTAGCCAAGCCTAAGAAAGGCCAACCAAAGGGTAAAAAGAATGTGGCAAAGATCAAATGCTACAACTGTGGTATGAAAGGCCACTTTGCTCATGAATGCACAGAACCAAAGAAGGTATATTCCACACTAAACTCTCTCTATATTGTTCATATGCATTAGTTGCTAACACTCTTCCTGATTGGATCGTAGACACGAGAGCGAACAAACACATAATTCGAGATCGAGCTGGTTTTGTAGATTTTCACAAAATTTCTGCAGGCACCCAATATGTTGTTCTTGGGAACGGTCTGCATAAGCAGGTATTGGGTGTAGGAGTATATCGCATTAGGTTACGAGGAGGACATGTATTGCTCCTACATGATGTTTTGTACGTCCCAACTATCCAATGTAATCTGTGCTATGTACTTGCCCTGTTAGCTTTGGCTATACCTTTTGTATTTCTGGTGATCGTATGTCTGTTTATCTGGATGGTGTGTTATCCTTTTGTGGCTATTTATCATATGGGTTTTTTCAGACTTGATGTGAAAATATCTGACTCTTACTCTTCATATGCTTGTGCCTCTTTCCTTGCATGCGATAATTCTTCACTATGGCATACCAGACTTGGTCATATGGGCCAAGAAAGGATGGCACGGATGGCTAGAGAAGGGCTATTGGGCCCCCTCAACAAAATAAGCCTCCCTGTGTGTGAGTCTTGTTTGGCAGGAAAGGCATCAAGAAAGCCTTTTGGTAAGGCTTCTAGGGCCTCTCAGCCATTAGAGCTAGTACACTCAGACATCTATGGACCCATGAGTGTCAAAGCACGCCATGGCGCATCTTATTTCCTCACATTCATCGATGATTATTCATGATTTGGGTATGTGTACCTAATCTCCCACCGTTATGAAGTGCTGGATTGTTTCTGCCACTTCTTAGCTGAGGTGGAAAATCAAAAGGAGAAGACTTTAAAGTCTCTTCGGACTGATAGAGGTCGCGAATATTTATCTGATCATTTTTAGAAGCTTTGTGAGAAGAAAGGGATATGCAGGTAGCTCACCATTCCTAGGACGCTGCAGCAAAATGGTGTTGCAGAGCATCGAAACAGGACTTTACTAGATATGGTTAGGTTAATGATGGCGCAGGCAAATCTTCCAATTAGTGTCTGGGATGATGCACTTTTGACTGCTGCCTACATCCTTAATCGCATACCAGTAAATTGGTGTCCTCCACACCATATGAGTTATGGTATGGCGCGAGACCTTATGTAGATCATTTGCACCCATGGGGTTCAGCAGGATACATTCACAACATCTCCCATAGGTGGGAAAGCTAGGTCTTAAGGCCAGCAAAAAGGTGTTCATTAGGTACCCTCAAAATTCTAAGGGTTACCTGATGTATGGTGAATATCCTGATGGAGGACTGACTGAAATTGAGTTCAGAGATGTGGAATTCATAGAGAATGAATTTCCAAGCATTGGTGAGATCAAGAAGGACCTAACCCTGTATGAGTTACAGGAGGATCTTCCTACTATCTCTAGCAAGGGAGGGGCATTACAGTCTGTTCCAGAGATCGCCACAGATAGTGGAAGTGCTGGGCCCAGTGGGAGTGGTGCACCAGATAGTGGGAGCGCACAGGCTGAGCCCAGTGGGAGCTCACCCATGAGGGTTAATGTACCTTAAGTAGTTCTAAAAATTTAGATCCATTATTACAGAGAAGTACACATGGAATAGTTCTACGATACTTTGAGGTCAAAGGGAATGTGTTTCTCTGTGCTCCGTTGGATCCAGATGAACCAGTCTCTGTTCATGAGGCACTTGATTCATCAGTTCGTAAAGAGTGGCTAGCTGCTATGAAAGATGAGATAGAGTCTATGGATAGGAATCATGTGTGGGACCTGGTAGACTTACCGTATGAGTGCAAATCTATAGGAAATAAGTGGGTCCTAAAGATAAAGCACAAGGCTATGGGTCAATCGACAAGTACAAGGCTCGACTTGTGGCAAAGGGCTATACCCAGATGGAGGGTGTAGATTATGAGGAGACATTTTCTCCTATGGTGAGATTTGCCTCCATTCGCCCGATCTTAGCTATAGTAGCTCAGTTAGATTTGTAGCTACTTTAGATGGATGTCAAGACAACGTTTCTTAATGGAAGCCTGGATGAAAAAATCTACATGGATCAACCTTTGGGCTTTGTGGCCAAAGGAAAGGAGGGCAAAGTGTGCCGCCTTAAAAGATCTATATATGGTCTCAAGCAATCATCTAGACAGTGGTACTTCAAATTTCATGAAGCCATTACATCGATTAGCTTAACTATGATTGAGGAGGACCACTGTGTATACATTAAGAATGTAGACGATGGAATTCTATTTTTAGAGCTGTATGTGGATGATATTCTAATAGATGGGAGTTCTATAGGGGTGATCAATGCCACAAGGAGTGGCTGTCCTCCGTTTTGAGATGAAGGATATGGGTGAGACAAATTTTGTGCTAGGAGTGAGGATCCTAAGGAATCGTGCTAAGAAGTTTCTTAGTCTGTCTCAAGAAATTTATATTCAAAAAATCTTGGAACGATTTCGAATACACTATTCGAAACCTGTTGATACCCTAATAGAGAAGGGCTGCACTTTGAGTATTGACCAGTGCCCTAGAACGGATAAGGAGAGAGAGAAGATGAGCAGGATTTCCTATGTGAGTGCTATGGGAAGTTTGATGTACGCTATGTTGTATACACGTCCTAACATTAGCTTTGCAGTAGGCTTGGTCAGCCGGTACCAAAGTAACCCAGGGCTTGCTCATTGGAAAGCAGTAAAGAGGATTTTTGCTACACTCATGGTACTGCTAATCTCGCCCTATGTTATCAAGGAGGAGATTTGAGATTAAAGGGTTTTTATGACTTTGATTGGGCTGACGATAGAGATGAGCGTAAATCCACTTCAGGATATGTGTTCATCTTTGGAGGTAGAGCTGTCTCTTGGTGCAGTAAGAAACAAAACTGCACAGCTCTGTCCACTATGGAAGCCGAATACATTGCTTGTTCGGCTGCTGTCCAGGAGGCCGTATGGCTGAGCAGGTTCTTGAGATGACTCGAGATATCAGCCAGTGCTCATGAGACTATTCAGATATGTTTTGATAGCATGGCAGCATTGCAATATGCTAAAGATTTTAAGTATCATGGAAGGTCTAAGCATATTGACATCATATATCACTTCATTCGAGACATGGTCAAGCAAGGAGAGGTTACCCTTAGACATATCCCTACTAGCAGGATGTTGGCTGATCCATTGACAAGCCCATTGCTAGAGATGTCTTCCAAACTCATATGAGGAGTCTGGGTCTATATTGTATCTGACAGACAGGGATTGTATGGATATTGTAGACTGTGTTATTTATGTTGAAATGAAATGCTTGTTTTCATTATTATCATGCTAAGTTCATATTGGCAAGCACATATGTGTATGAATGTCACAGGCTTTGATCAGCCCACTCATAGGGGTGATCAACCCGATAATTTTGTAGTGGGTAGGATGAGACTAAAGTAGCCATGATAGATGCTTGAGTGAATGCATGTATTGCAGAATGCATGGGTTGCATAAGATAATGTATGAGTTACATACTGCAAGAATTGCAGATTGCATAAGTTGCAAAATGGGTTACATGAATTATAATAATAAGTCGCCTCAGTTTGGATTGAGATGAGACTCAAGAGAGTCGAGTATGGAGTTGTACATGTATGTATGGTGTATGTATATTAATATGTCCACAGATCCGTGCTAAAGCCTGTTGTAGCCGAACTGGGAGCATTGTTGTGTGCTCGAGTCAGGCAACTTTGTGATGCCTGGACTTATGTTCGTATGGTGTTTGAGTATGATATACCCATTGAGTGGGAGCTCCACCGTAGCATGCATTATGTTGCATGTGCTAAGGTCGACTCAGTAGGGGTAATGGGATATTCCCTCTCTGTTACCGTGTGAGCCCTACAACTATGTAGTGTCCTTGGACTTGAGCCTATATCATGAATTTGTAGTTCATGATGACTTCCTTGGTCTTATCCTCTAGGGTCATGAAATTAATACGACCACATGAGATAATCCTAGGAAGTCAACTGGACAAAGATGGATTGGTATGAGCGTTCAAGGAAGATTATTCGCGACCGCACCTTACCGTTGTGATCCATAGCCCGGGCACCTTACCGTTGTGATCCATAGCCCGGGCAATCATATGCATGAATTGCATATGATTATAAACACAGACACTTGACTTAGTTTTTTAAGTACTGCTCAGAGTACATCCTTAAGGTATTGAGAGTACTTAATTGTGGTGTGATCGGATTTTATGAGACACGGACGAGATTGGATTACATCATTTATGTACTGCGTTAGTTATTTATTAACTTAATGCAGCATTTTCACTGTGTGCCACTGTATGTGAATTTTGTCGAGTCGCGCATCCTATTGCACTGCAAGAGGAAAGAGGTAAGATGACATTATAAATAAGGTCCTGTGTGGATGAGTGAGAGATTGTTACGAAATAAAGGCTGGAACATGGGACTACTATTCTCCTTGCGGCTGAATCAAAGCCGCCCTCATGGAACATGAGCATTTATTCACCCTCCGAGGCTTTCGATTGGATGAGATGTTCACCCATCATCCTTAAATAGCATGTCTTCTGGACAAGCAAGATAAAAGAGAGATGAGCTTCCTGGTTTCCAAGATAACCAAACGGTCTCTGCTTAGTCGTTCTTCTCTCATTGCCTTATTCCTTTCCGGCACGTAGCTCAGGGGTGGACATCTTCGAGGACTCTTGTAGCCCCCGATGATCGTTCGATCCTTGCCGGAAGCCTCCGCTATCCAAACAGGTGAGTCATCCCCTGCTCGACGGATTAAGGGTGATACCAGCAAATTGTACATGAACGAGACGGATTAAGGACTTGTGATACTCAGCAACATTCAACCAATGTCCCGACATACAAGCAATGTCTGGAAACAAAGGTTCAAGCTCATCATCCGAAGCCACAAAATATCCACCACGGTCCAAAGCCGGCGCCTCTCACGCGTCAGTTCCTCCCGAGATCTAGGGTTGGAGCGATCGGCTGATCGGAAGCCCTAGGTGCCGATGGCGTTTCAGCTTCCTTCAGGCAAACGAAGGACGACGGCGTCCTCAAGCTCTCCATCGCCCCTTCGACCTGGGGATCGAAAGAAGAGAGATGATTTGGAGCTCGAATCTCCCAGCGCAGTCGAGACAGCTATCGGATTAGAATTCTGGAAGCGGAGCTGACCTCAAATATTCTTGGCAGCGGGTTGGTGGGATTTCTCCTTATTACCGGGCTCGAGGGTTTCAGAAATTATGGCCGCATCCATCCACCTGAAAGTGCCAAATCATGGCCATCGGTACGCTGAGGAATGGTTGGAGATTGAAAAGCGTTGAACTTATACATTTGCTAAACCAGCGATCCGGTTTACCAAGGTTTGTTAAGTCTTTCCGTAGATCACATCAATTTAGGATGAGTCAAACCCGATATGTCAAAGTACAAAATTTGAGTATAGTAGAGCAAGGATCTCCCTGCTTCCAACTCAGAGTGAGCAACCACTCTGGCAGCAATCCAGTCGGCTGTAGAATTCGCTTCTCTGCTGAATGTACGCTGGGCCCCCTGCCCCAAGGGGTTGGAAGGACCATCACTGGGATCCTGTCGAAACCCATTCAATAATCACGGATAGCACAGGAAATGCCCGCTCAATTCAGCTAGGGGCACCGATGAATCAAGTAGGCCGAATCCACTAGCAGCCAGCAGCTCTCTGTTCGACCCTCGAATCCCAAAAGCTGCCCCAGCAGATCTACCCTGAACACTACCATCAAAGTTGATTTTGACAAACCCTGGAGGTGGGGGCACCCAGAAAATAAAGACCACCACTGGTGCGCTGCCAAGGCAGCATGGGAGCTCCAGTGGCCAGGGCTGTCAGAATCAAAAACCCTGTGATGGAAGGTATACTCTGACGCAGAAGAGAAAGCAGTCCTGATGATCCGACGAGAAGGAGTTGTCACATCAGTGAAGACAAGCTGGTTACGGAACAACCAGATTTGTATAGCTATATAAGCCCTCGCGGTAACCACCTAATGGGAACCCTAACAAAATCCGCATGAGTAAACCCAGAAAGGAACAGGGAGAAGGAGTACCAACGTCCCAAGGCCGGTCACCTGATAGCTGCCATAACATCCTGGCTGTAGAGCAAATGAAGATAGCATGGTCAACCGTCTCCTCATCAAGGCCACATAACGGGCAAATAGCCTGAATACTCAACCCACGGAGAGGAGGGAGCATATGGGTAGGCAGTTCCAAGCCATCTTCCAATAAATAGACGGACTCTGGGGTGAATAGGGAGATGCCAGATCCAATCCACATCCAACACCTGCTATATTTGTGGCCTATAAATCCTCAGAAGGTCCCTGATCGGAGCCCGGGTCAAACAAGATCTCTTCCACACCCTGGTGTCAGAAATATGACCCGACATCAAAGGAATGGCTAGAATACGGCGATAGAGCTCATCTCCAAAAGACTGGAGAGTAAAGTGGTACTCCAAGCTGAACAGTCCTGGATGATCAAGTCAGACACTCGCATACCACTAGGGATGGAAGTATTGATAAAGGTAGGCCGTCGAGATAGTGGGAGGTCTGTAATCCAAGAATCCCGAACAACATCCATAGAAGCATCACAAATCATTCACGAGATGCTGTTCAGAATATTCGGAGCATGCCGACAGACCTCTCTCCAAAAGAAGGAAATCCCACGGCTAGATAAAGGATCAACAGAGGAAGACCAGTCACGTCTTCCCATAGTTTAACGTAACGTGTAATGTTGGAACATCACCGGATGAAAGAGTGGGTATAATCGACAAAAATTAGGATAGAATAAAAATTATTCTACCTGTATATAAAAAATTAAATAAAATAAATATATTTTTTAAAAAAATAGTATCTATGATTAATAATAAAAATTAAAAAATAATAGCTGAATAAGATAAATAATTATTTCTTTCATAAGATTAATTATTTTATGAGATAAAATTTTATACTTTTTTTAAAAATAAATATAAAATATTTTAAATGCATCCTCAAAGTCAAATTCCAACTTTCTGATTTTTATGATAAAAAAGTCATTAAAATAATAATTTAAATAATAATTAGAAAACTTGATCCTGATGATGTGTAAGTAATTTAAAATTTTTGATTTTTTTAAATTTAAAAAATAAAAATAAAAATAATATTTTTATTTTTAAAAGAAATGACAACCATCCCAACTAGAGTCTTAGATGGATGTTTCGCATTCTAACCACATGGACGGCAAGGAAGCTTTATTGGACGGTGGTAATAATAAGCATGCTTAGTCATTTTTATTTGTCAGCCACTCAGATCGATAATTGCGGGCAACATTACTGTAAGGAAAAAATAATTGCATATAGAATATGGCCCAACTGCATCCATCCAGATCAATTTTAATAGCAGCATGATCAAAACCGGATTCGAAACCCCACAAGGCTGGATGTCGAGGTTTTGCACCATCGGGCCTTGGAAGCTGGGATTGGGGATGGAGTGCTGGGGTATGGGAGGGGCACCCAAGGGCAAGAACGAAGGGGCAAAGGCCAGAATTGACTGAGGCGGTGGTGTCATGATGATGGGGTTCGGATTGAAGTTGGGGTTAGGATTAGTATTCAGAGATGGATGCGGTTAAGGTTTTCGGCGATGGCAGTGGAAGGAAGAGTGGAGAAAGGAGGGGAAAGAGAGGAAGGATCATAGGAGACCAATTGAGGGCTTTCGGGTGTTGTGGCTTTGGCGAGGCCCTAGCCTAAGTCCTTATCTGGGGAAGGATCAGGTAAGCTCCGGATTGGAAGCTCACGGATGAAGGGAGGCGGAATGAGGGAAGCTGTGAAGAATCGAAAAGAATCATTAGGGGGTACGAAAAGTCTTTATGCAGCAGACTCTGGTGCACAAAGCGCGCACCAAGCGCGACCATTGGCCACGCGCCGATGCGAGCGCGCGTGCTACGGCCCATTGAGCTGCGACGCCCCCCATATGCGCGCTCGCATCCGGCGCACGGCCAATGCGCATGCCTTGTGCCCGTTTGTGCACCAAAGTCCAGTGCACAAAAACTTTTCCTAGGGGATAAGGTTTATGGAGCTTTTTCTCCGAACTTTGCTTACGATTTTTATGAATGTTGTAGGCATAGGAAATTTTTGCCTATGATTTTTAGTTTATCGTAGGTAAAGGTCTATAGGCTTTCACTACGATTTTCATGAAAATCATAGGGAAATATATTTTCAAAAAAAATATTGATGGGTTATTTTGCCTCCAAAAATTGTTGATCTAACCCCTATGATTTTCACTAAAATCATAGGCAAAGGTTTTTGCCTTTCCCTACGATTTTGGGTTTTATCGTAGGGAAAGTATTTTCAAAATAAATAAATAAATAAATATTTTTTATATTATAAATATTTTTTACTATGAAATCTTTACCTATGATTTTTAAAAATTCGTAGGTGCAAAAATCACAGATAAAAGTTATTTTTCTTGTAGCGAGAGTTGTGGCTTCTCAACACATCCCAGAATGCCTTAGCTAAATGGGGGTCTCTAGAGAAGTTCATTTAGCATTGGGGCCCTCATTGTAAAGCCTCCTTTAAGCATGGACCAATACCCAAACTTGGTCTCAATTGCACTAGCTTGAAGTCGTTGCCGGTCTTGGAAGCAACTCTTAACAGTTGCATCTCCCTGATCACTAACCTAGACCCAAGTATGAAAAGTGTAGAGCAGTTCCTTTTGCAAGTAGATCTACAATGACATGGTCAGTTTCTTGCAAGTAGATCTACCATGACATGGTCAGTTTCAAGAAGTGGTTGCCTACCTTTGACGTCCTCTTTGCTATTTTCATGATTGAACAATAAGCAAACTTCTTGGCTATCATTGGATTCTGGGTTGTTTATGAACCTACCTCCATGCTGAGACCTTGGCGACTCAGCTAAGTACTCTATGCTTGTTGATAACCGTAAAGTAATGGAATTACTTGAAGGATGGCAATACATAATAATATGAAGATTAATTTTCATCCTTCTCACAAATGGTAAAGAAGCATACTCGAGGCCTCCATTTACTACCATCATTTTGGCTCAAGACTACAAGAATTTTGGCTTCGAACAATGAATTTTTGTTATTGCTGAAAGTGCTAAAATGTTCTGCAATACATTTATATTCGTTACCATTCGTTACAGAATGTTCGTTGCTGAAGCTCAAATCACTACATTTAGTAACAAATATAATTCGTTACAGAAAGTCTACCTTTTGCAACGAAAACATTTCGTTACGGAATCTAGAAAATTCGTTACTACTAATTTCCAAAAAAATACGATAATTCATTACTGAAGTCGAGTTTCTGCAACAAATTTATTTTCGTTGCTGAAACAAAATTCGTTGCTAAATGTTTTTGTAACGAATGTTTTATTTAGTTACTGAATATGAGTTTCTGCAACGAACTTAGTTTCATTGCGGAAAAGAGATCGTTGCTAATTTTTTTTTTTCGTTGCAAATTCATTTAAAATTATTGCAAATATAACTTGTTCCTAATATTAAATTCATTGTGAAAAGTCAAATTAGTTATGAATGACTCTAAATTAAAGTTCATGAAACTAAATAGCATTAATAAATATATCAATAAAGTCCAAAATCTAACGAATTAAAATTTGTTGCTAATAATCGAAGTTTTAACAATGAATTTATTCATAGCAGAAATAGTAATTCATTGCTGAAAGTTTTTGGTGCCAAATTTTTTTCCGCAAAAATGAATATTATGTGGTGCTAAAACATTCAGCAACAAATTTTTTTAATCACCACGAAAAATATTCGTTACAGAAAGTCCTTCCTAATTATTTACGAATTTTTGACAATGAATATTTGTATTCGTTGCAAATATTCACTTTCATCAACAAATTTTAAAATTCATTGTAGAAAAATTTATTGCTGAAAGCCAAAAATCTTGTAATGGACGTAATAAAAAATCTTAACAATCTCTTCATTTTGCTTTCCCAGTATTAAGGCAAGTGGTCGAGCCACACTACTGAACCTGAGCCAAATCTTAAAAATTCAACCCATTTGGTGAATTTGACATGATATACATCAACTGGGTCTCAATTGATATTATGAATTAGACAAGATAGTTAAACCCATATGTTGACCTTAACCTACTGTGCAGCTAGATCACTGAAAATTAGATATATTAAATTGCCAGCTTAGGGTGTTGGATCCAGCTCGGTCCATGGAAATTGGACCAAATATTTATGTCATAGCTTTGATTAACCTCTTTATAGAGACCTTGGATTGGTGCCCAAACTACTCATTTTATTAGTTCTTCAAAAATAATGCACCCATCTCAGCCTTTGGGAAGGAGGAGCTCTCAACCGAAGGAGTCTTCGTCTGCTGCAGCCATTGACTCTGCTTCTCTTTCCACAGAGGATGGGCTTCGTCTTGGGACTGAGGGCCGGCGTGAGGTCTGGAAGACTTCGGTGAAGGTGGCTCGCCGGCAGTTCTCCTCATCCCAGATGGCGGTCGATGGTTCGGGAGTGGTGTTGATTCAGCCTGGAAAGAAGTCCCTTAATTCATCAGGGAAGGGGGGCGTGTCGGTTCTGCCAGGGCGTGCCGGTTTGAAACTCACTGATAAGGAGCCGCAGCCTGTTGATAAGGAGAGCTCCTGTGACCCTCCTCTGAACATGTGGTGAAGACTTCCAATCCCTTCTCCTCTCTTGATTTGGAGCTGGGTGCTGAAGGTCATATGGACTGTAGGGATGGGTTCCCGGGTTCTCTGAAATGGGCCAGACCGGAGGTGACTATGTCTCCAAGGTCTTTTCCCAAATCGGTGCTTCGGAGGGAGAAAGGCAAGGCCTCTTTGTTGAAAAAAGAGGGGGTCTCATCTTTACCTCGTGTCAGACTTGACTTATCCCCTTGTGGCCAGAATGGTGGCCAGGTGCGGTCAAGGTCGCATTCTGATCAGGGTACTGGGTCTTCTTTGGAGGAGGTTGACGGAAGTTCTGATGGTCAGGGTCCTGGTTCCTTATCGAACGTGACAGCTATTGAGATGGAAGGGCCGCTGGCCTGTTCAGATCAGCAGTTTGATGCTTGCCCTCTGATGGAAGGGGGTATTGCTGACAGCATTATGATGGAGGACCAGGAGGGGTCCCAATTTTCCCCAGTCTGTAAAATGAGGATTCTACTGTGGAATGTGAGAGGAGCTCGTAAGCCATCTTTCCGTTCCTCTTTTGGAAGATTGTTGCAGTTGCATAAGTTTGATATATGTGTCCTTTGGAAACGAGATTGTCGGGTGAGAGTCTGGCTCGGTTTCGTAAGCAGATGGCCCGATCTTGGTCCTCTTATGCTGTGGAGGCTGAAGGATTGTCAGGAGGTATGTTGGCTATTTGGCGTTCCTCTGCGGTTACGATTGATGCTTTTCATCAGTGTAGTCAGCAGATAAGTATGATTATCTCCGAAGGTGCTTCTGACCCTTGGCTCCTATCGGCTGTCTACGCTAGTACTGACTATCGGGAAAGAAGGATTCTTTGGTCTGAACTTAGTTCCCTTCTTGATCAAAGAATTCCTTCTGTTATTGCTGGGGATTTTAATTGCATTACGGAGGCTAATGAGAAACGAGGGGGTAGATGGGTTACTGGCTCAGCTGACATAAATGAATTCAGATCTTTCATTGCTTCTGCTGGGTTGCTGGATTTGGGGTACTCTGGACCCCAATTTACCTGGTGTAATAATCGTCAGGGTTCTGCTCGTGTTTGGGAGAGGCTGGATAGAGCTATGGCTACAGCTCAGTGGCTTCATTTGTTCCCTGCAGTTATCGTCACTCACCTTTCTAGAATTTCTTCTGATCACTGTCCTATTTTGATCTCCACGGAGGTTGATCAGCATCAGCGTAAGCAGTTCAGATTTGAGCAGTTTTGGATTGCCCATTCAGCTGCTCGTGCTATCATTCATCACATCTGGCATCTCCCTGTCAGGGGCAATGCTGTTTATCGATTATCTCGTCGTCTTAAGATGGCCAGGCATAGATTATCCAGATGGAGTAGAGTGGAGCTGGGGGATTTGGTCAGACATATTGAACTGGTTGAAAGTGACATTTGTGCCTTACAGGCTAAGGAAGATATGGATGGATTTCTGCAGGCCTCGGACCTCAATTCTCTCCGGATAAGCTTGCTCAACATCACTCTCTTCTACGGCAGCAGGAGGTTTATTGGTGGCAGAGATCCAGGGCTCAGTGGATCCATGATGGTGATCGTAATACCAGATTCTTTCATCAGGCTACTTTGAAGCGGCGTGCTGCCAATAGGATCCAGAGATTAGTTGATGATGAGGGGAATACTCAGGAGGATACCCAATCTATAAGGGAGCTACTTCTTCATTTTTTCCAGTCTAGATGGGCTGATTCTTCTGGTGAGGGGGCCCGGTAATTCCGGTTTCAGATTCTGTGAAAGTCTCTTCCTTGGATAATAGTATGCTTGCCAGAACTATTACTGCGGACGAGATTAGGGCAGCCCTTTGGGATCTTGGCCCGGATAAGGCCCCTGGGCCTGATGGGTTTCCGCCTTTCTTTTATCGTCATTATTGGGACATTGTGGGACAGGAGGTGGTCTTGGCCATTCAGTCTGTTTTCCTAGCTAAACAAATTCCTACGGAATGGAATCAGACCTTTATTTCTTTGGTGCCCAAGCGTCCTAATGCCTCCCTTCCTCAGCATTTTCGGCCCATTAGTCTTTGCACTACTCTTTATAAGGTCTGTGCTCGGCTTTTAGCTCGCCGTCTTTCTCTGGTGATTCCTCGCCTCATTTCAGCTGAACAAGGGGCGTTTATTAGAGGGCGTTCTATTTCAGATAATATTCTCATCGCCCAGGAATTTATGTTTGATCTGCAGAGAGTTCGGCCAGGAGATGTCTTATGGCTGTTAAACTTGATATGGAGAGAGCCTATGACAGACTGAGTTGGGCCTTTTTGCACCGCTCTCTTACGGAGTTTGGATTCGATGGCTTGTTCATTGAGTGGATTATGGCTTGCATACAGACGCCGTCTTTTCTATAATTATTAATGGGAGTCCGACCAGATTTTTTCACTCTACTGTGGGGATCCGACAGGGATGCCCTTTATCCCCTTTGTTGTTTATTCTAGCTGTGGATGATCTGTCTCGTGCTTTCCATCAGGCTCAGCTAGATCAGAGGATAGCCCCATTTATGGCTGGTGTGGAGGGCCCTATGGTTTCCCATCTCCTGTTTGCGGACGACTGCATTCTCCTGGGCCAGGCTTCTATTGATAATGCGTCGTCTTTCTATTCTATTATTCAGCGATATTGTCAGGCTTGGGCCAGAAGGTTAATTTTCTAAAGTCCACTATATGTTTCAGCCCGAAGACTCCTAGATCTATCAGGGAAGCCATTATTTCTTTATCGGGTATTTCTACTCAAGCTGACAGATTTATGTATTTGGGGATTCCTATCACAGGGAGACGTCCCCGTTGCTCTGACTACTATGAGCTTGAGAGGAGGGTTCATCAGCGTTTGGAGGGTGGCAGGTTACTGGCCTTTCGATGATGGCCAGAATTATCATTATCCGCTCGGTTCTCTCCTCGCTTCCCCTGTACCTTCTGTCTAATTCTATTATTCCTATTACTTGTCTTAAGAGGATTGAGAGATGTTTCCATGATTTTCTGTGGGCTTCTATGCAAGAAGGTCATGGTACTCATCTTTTATCCTGGGATACAGTCTGCATGCCTATCCAAGATGGCGAGCTTGGGATCAGTCTCTGATTGTTAGAAGGGATGCCCTTCTTGCCAGACATGCTTCTAGATTCCTTCTGGAGCCGCATTGCCTTTGGAGTACCCTGATGCGTGCTAGGTACGGTGCCTGGATGCCGGATTCATATATCAGGCCACCTCGAGGTTGCTCCTCTTTTTGGAAGGAAGTTTGTAGGTTTGGTCAGTCTATCAGGGGTAATGTTACGTGGATGATTGGAGATGGATCATCAATTGATGTTATTCAGGACATTTGGTTTTCTGAGCTTCCTCTCTCACGATGGCCCTCTTTTATCAGTATTGACATCCCTTACAACCTTCGGGTTAAGGATTTGATTTCTTCTGATCCCCCTGCCTGGCATATCCCCTGACCCGTTTCTTCGGGCTGGAGCTTTCTAGACGTATTCTCTCGATGCCCCTTATCCCTGGTCGCTCATCTGACTCCAGGCTTTGGCAGAGATCCTGTCTCTCTAGGGCTCCTACCAAGGATTTGATGATGATTTTCAGGCCGGGTTCCCAGCGTTCGATGGATGCTGATTGGATTTGGAAGCTTCCCACTCTCCCCAGAGTGCAGCTATTTATTTGGAAGCTTCTGTGAGATTGTCTCCCTACTTATCTTCTTCTCTCTAGGAGGGGTCTGTCGATCCAGCCGTGCTGTCCTTTATGTAGGGTGGAGGAGGAATCCTCTGAGCATGCTATCTTTACCTGCCCCAGGGTGAGACAGATCTAGCATATGGTGGGTTATTCTATCAGGATGGACGATCTGGGTTCACCTCGCTCTTCTTTCTTCCTGGATATTCGTAGAGCTTCTCTGCAGAGGTGTAGCCGTTGGGTTGCCACGGCTTATCATATCTGGTTATCGAGAAACCAGATTCTTTTCACGGATGATCCTATGTCTTCCCTCAGGATTATGAGGAAAATCATATCTTTGGTCACGGACTGTGCCCGGGTTGGTTCTGACGTCTCTGGCCTCTGGGGATCCCCTGCTGCTTCGGCAGCGAACCGGCATTCGGTGTTCATCTTTTGGGATCCCCCTCCTCCAGGGTTCATCAAAATCAATTTTGATGGTAGTGTCCGTGGCAGAGCTGCTGGTTCTGGATTCCTCATCCGTGGCCCTTAGGGTGAGCTGCTGGGAGCGGGTGGTTTTGGTACTATTGACTCCTCCGTTCTGATGTCTGAGCTTTATGCGGCCTGGGCGGGCATTTCTTATGCCGTCAGGACTCTTCAGGCTCAGAGGTTATTCATTGAGGGTGATTCCATGTCGGTTATTTCCTGGCTGCAAAAGGAGAATTACCATTTCGGCCTTGCTAATCCGATGCTTATGGACATTCGATCTATCCTTAATAAGGTCGACTGTGCTCAGATTCGCCATATTTATCGAGAAGCCAATTCGGCGGCGGACTGGGTAGCGTCCTTTGTGGCCCAGCATGCTGGATCGTGGTTCTGGAAGCCGAGCAATCCCTGTCCTTCTATTTTACAGCAAATTTTGTATTCGGATCTTTCTGGACTGACTCGTACTAGGCTAGTGTGATCGCCCGTTTTATACCAAAAAAAAATAAAAAAAAATTAATGCACCCAATATTTAGACTACCGGCTTTACTTTCTCATCTCGTCATAGTCTAAATGTCAAAACAGTTAGGTTAGTGTCCAAGTCAATGCACTGGAGTCCCACTTATAGGCCCTACTTATCCATTTTGTTCGATTCCAAATATAAAAACTTTTGGATTGCATATTAAGTCAACCTATTTGATAGTTTTTTCAAAGATAATCATCTAAAGTGTTGAATCGCAAGTCCTTATTTGCCTTTTCTTTATTGCGGGTCAAATATAAAAAGTTTTTCGCTATCACCTATGTTAACATGTACTGCAAGTAGTGTGCCCGTTATGAATGCTGACATTTTGAGTGGTGATTAATGTCACTTCAAATAGCTACCCCCATGATAGCGTGGATATGCTGGGTCTTCGAATTTGGTCAAGTTCACTGGGCATGCCCAATGGCTAGCCTACTGTCCCCATTTTTCTACTGCGAGTTCTCTTAAGCGATTTTTTTGGCTCTCTAGTGAAGCAAGACTCATTATCTTTCTCAATACACTACTATAGAAATTTAATTAGACTAGACTACATCTAAAAAAATGTAGTCTTTATATATAGACTACAGTTAAAAGTATTTAAAAAAATGTAGTCTTTTTGAATGTAGTCAAAAAATATGAGCATAGTTAAAAGTCCTGGTTTAGACTACATTTTTAGATGTTAAAAGTAAAAAAAAAAATGTAGTCTTTAATACATTTAGACTACATTTTTATCAAAATTGTAGTTAAAAGTTAAAAAAACGTAGTCTTTAAATACATTTAAACTATATTTTTATCAGAAGTTGTAGTTAAAAGTCAAAAAAAATGTAGTCTTTAATGCATTTAGGCTACATTTTATCAGAAATTGTAGTTAAAGGTCAAAATTATAATCTTTAAATACATTTAGACTACGTTTTTATCAGAAACTATAGTTAAAAGGCAAAAAAATGAAGTCTTTAAATACATTTAGACTAATTTTTCATCATACTACATTTTGATATTGAAAACGTAGTATAATATCCAATCATCATACAAACATATACTTTCAATTCCAGAAAAATTCTAAAAATATTGAAATATCAAATACTGTCATATAAATATCCAATACTGTCATCATATTCCAAAAAATTTCAAATACATTGAATTAAAATATCCATTTTTCTTCAATATTTCTTCGATGCTAAATCTCAAATACATTTAGTGCCAATTTTCTTCAAATAAAACCTTGCAAGTACTCGACCCATTCTCCACGCATAATGCCGATCTCTTCTTGTTTATAAGTTTTCTTCTCAGCAAACTGCATATATACACATAAGTTACTTAGAAAAGAGCACTAAATGATTACGGACACAAAAATCTAAAACCATAAAAGTACTACTTATATATATGAATCATGTATACAATAATAACCTACCTTTTCATCAGTTAAAATGATATGATTCTCAATGATCTCCTTCATATACATGATGACATAATAGCCACATTCAACACCTGATGGTTGCTTAGGACACTTGAAAGATGAATTTAAAAGTTTTTATGAGACTTAAACAAATAAGATCTAATTTTATAAATTATAAAAAGAATGTGCAAGTTAATATACCTTAACTGACTCCCAAGTAAGTGTTTTTCTTACAACTCGTTCAGCTTTAGTGTTGTATATTTTGAGTGCATTGATATAGCAAAGTATAATAATAGTGTGAGACTCAAATGATATAACCCAAACAAATTACTATAAAATTAAAAAGAAAAATATTTATGTATTAATAACACCTTTCAATTCTTTTCAATTGAACGTCCAATAGAATCACAAAATATACTTTGTCCCCATGAGGGTAATAACCACTAAGGACCAGTGATCCCTTCATAAACATAATAATAATTAACATAATATCAAAAGTATCAATTTTATTAAAAAACCACTTACCCATAGTTATAAGGAGCTAGAAATAATTGATCCATATTACAATGCTCTAATCCTTTAGCAATAAAATCTGATCGTATTCTAGCCGATCCAGAGTGTATAGAGATATGTGTATGTCTATGAAGCCATACATGTTGAGTAGTTTTGATTTCTTGAGTTGGTTGTACAAATAGCTACACAAATCAAATTATTCAATCCCATGGTTATTATTAGAAACTTGTAACATCTAGTGATTGCATATGAAACGCAAAAAATATAAAAATATCTTATTACCTCATATATATATATATAGCACAATACAACTACAACTAATCTCCTCCATTGAGCAAAAGTTATCGATATCTTCTCGAATAATATAACAGATCCGTTCATGATCAAAGACACCAACATCCAATACCATAGTTATTGTATTTTTATCTCCCAAACTTTTTGCAATATGATTCTTTAAATAACAAACTCCATGGACCCTTTTCTTTGCTTTTTATCTATAACTTTTATGGCTGGACAATCTTAGCCTGTTAATAATAATGAAATTCAATTCACAAATGCTATATAGCAAATAGTTTATCAATATAAATTAATCACAAATTTATGGATAAGTTAAGAAGTTTTAGATACTTTGACTGGATCATCAATAACTAATGATTGAGGCCATGCAATGTGAGAACCAACAAAATCTTTAACTTTCATCATCACCAATTGTTATTGGAAAGAGAGCATCATCGTCAAAACAAACATCAATAGATACACGATAATTATGAATACCCAAAGTAACTCCATGTACAGCAAAGTTTGGTGCTCATTCTTAATCACTATACCATATCTAATTATATTATCAATAGATCCTATTGCCAATTTGCATGGTTTTCCCTTCAAAGCAATAACATTAGAAAATATAAGTACTATGAATTTAAATAAAATGCTACAAATATAAGTAAATATTAACATACACTATAAGAAAAGAACGGAATATCGACAGAATTTAGCGACGGATTTACATTGTAGCAAATAGCTTTAGATCACGACGGATCAATGAGTGAAAATAATAGAAATATATTATTTTAGCGACGGACATGTTTCCGTCGCTAACAAAAATATTTAGTGTTAAATTAGCGAGAGAAAATTTTCGTCACTAACTTTAGCGACGAATTAGCGATGAAATATTTCCATCCTAAGTTTCTTTTTTTTTAACCTGGTTTTAGCGACAGATTAGTGATGAAAATTTTTCGTCACTAACATTAGTGACAGATTAGCGACGAAAAGTTTTACTAAATTTTATTTTTTTATCCTATTTTTAGCGACGAAAATGTTCATCGCTAAGTTTAAATTTTTTTATTTAAATTATAGCGATGAAAAAATTTTCATAGCTAGTTTGATCTTTTTAGCTCTCATTTTTTTTTTTTTGTACTTGGGTTTTAGGACGAAAATTTTTATCGCTAAGCTTTTTTTTTTTTTTTTTTTTTTTGCATGGGGTGTAGCGACGGAAAAATCCGTCGCTAAGCTTTTTCTTATCATGTCTGAGGTTTAGCAATGGAATTTTTCCATCGCTAAGCTTTTTTTTTTTTCCATCATGATGAGGTTTAGCGACGGAATAAGTTCTGTCGCTAAGCTTCTTTATTTGCGCTAGGGTTTCTTTTTCCCCTCAAGCGGTTGATCTTCCCCATTTCTCTCCCGAAGCTGGCGTTTCTTTTACCCCGTTGATATCCCCCATTTCTCTCCCAACGTTTTGTTTTAGGGAGGAAGAAGCTTTCTTACTCGCCGTTTTCTGTCCGTGGGACAAGGGCTGGGATGAGAAATTGAGGGGAAGATATCCACCGATTTTCGCTGCAGTCCGAACACATCCACGGTAGTTTCCCACTCGCCCTTGTCCCTATAAACTATTGAAGTCTTTCTCTCAGTGGGAGCTTGGGGAGGCCCCGTCCACGCCCTCGGAGCTCGCAACTTGCCTCCAAACCATGGTAAGAATCGATTGAATCCTCTCTTTATCCCTCTCCCCGTGCTCTCCTTTTAACTCTCTTCTCTTGCGCTTGGGATTCCTCATAGATTTGGGGCTGGATTCCTACAAATCACGCAGAAGGTTTCTAGGGTTTTGTGTTACTGTCGATTCTTTTCTTGATTCCAAAAAGAGTAACCCTGGCCTTAGATTCGCCCACCCGGAAGAAGATTTTTATCCCTTCCATTATTGCATACCATCCTCTGTTCTCTGTTGTGATACCAAATAATGAACTGTGCTCGCTGAACTTCCAGGGTTGCGATGGCTCTGTTCTCATCAACTCCACCAGCAGCAACAACAACCATACCGAGAAAGCTGCGACTCCAAACGTGACCCTTCGAGGTTTCAGTTTCATCGATCGGTTGAAGAGTTTGGTAGAAAAGGAGTGCCCTGGCGTTGTTTCATGCGCAGATGTTCTCGCACTTGCTGCAAGAGATATGCAGTGGGAGTCATAGTAAGAAGCATAAACATGCACTGAGGAATTAATCACTAGTTTTGGACTCAAATTTCAATTTTTTTTTTTTGAAGTCAATGGCTTCATTTTTTTTCTTTTCCTCTTAGAACAGGGAGGACCCTGTTGGCAGAGGGCGCCACGGAGACAGATCCGTCGGAGGCGTCGCCGCTGACGGATGATGTGATCGCGGCTCTGGAGAGGAACGGTGTGAGCTTGATCGGGTCAGCGAGGACCAAGGCGAAAAAGGGTGCGAAGCCGAGGGTGGCGGCGATAAGGATCGACATCCCGGCGACGACCCCGGCTCGGACGATCTCGGCCATCAGCTCGATCATCTGGGAGGACCTCGTGAACGTCCGGAAGGACGGATCGGGTGCGGAGATCGCATCAACCGGAAGAAGATCCAGCGCACCGAGAAGATGATCCGGAGGGCCTTCGTGGAGCTCTACCAGCCTGGGATCAAGGTTGTCAATTTCGTTTCGATTTATGTTTCGATTTAGCTTATGAAATGAAATGTTGCTTCGAAAAATATATATATAAAATAAAAATTTTATTCATAATTCATATTTTTATAAATAATAATTACAACATAAAAATAAAAATTTAAGTTTTTATTTGTTTGATATATATATATATATATATATATATATATATATAAAAATTTATTCATAATTTATATATAAATAATAATAACAATATAAAAATAAAGTGTTTGAATTTTTAAGAATGCGACCGTGGGAATAAACTAGATTTTTTTTATTATATATATTTTTTAAAATGGGTAACTAGGATTTTTTTATATTATATATATTTTTTAAAATGGTTCTGAAAGGTTTAATAATTTATAAATTGGTTCCAAGCATATTTTACCGAAAACCGAAACAGCCGAAAACGGCCGAAAATGATGAAATACATCGAAACGCACCGAAACGGTCGAAAAATCTTTCCGAAATAAGCTACCGACCGAACGAAACGTCTCGGCTGAAAAAACAAATTGACAACTTTGCTTGGGACTCCCACTTACAGGTTGGTTCATCGAAACTTATCGATATCAATCGGTCGTTTTACTCTCCGCATGCAGAGCGTGACGTACGGACGTGGCGCCTGCATCATTGACCATTTTATCCTTTCACATTCTTAATTTGCTGTTGATTTTATATATTTGTTAATATTATTATTATTTATTTATTATTTTCTTTCATCTCTTTGATTTTTTTTTAAAAATTCTTATTATGGTTCCGCTGATTTGTGGCAGCTTGTTAAACATGATGGCCTTCAGGAAGATACTGAAGAAATTCGGCAAGGTAATAGCATGGCAATCCCTCGCAATTAGAAGCATAATAGCATAAAAGAAAATTAGCTCTTGAAAGTCAACAAATCTGATTTTACTTTTTTTTTTTTTTTTTAACAACCAGAAAAAAGGGATATAGTATTTGTTCGATGCTTGATCATCGTCAGCCGCTTGTCGCTCGGTAGAATGTGCCGAGTTGATAATTTTTAATTGACTTATTTATTATTGAAAAAGATGTTACTGTTACAGAACTTTTAAAAGTATCCATGGAGAACAGCTATTCAATATGGAACTCTCTCAAGAGAAAACATTACAAAAAAAAAAAATTTATTATGAGAAATTAATTTATCGCAATAGTACAAAAGTTATCGTAATAAATTATTATGATGATAAAAAATTCATCGTAATACATTACAAATCGTCGTAGTAATATATTGTCGTAATAACCTATTACGGCGACTTATTTTCGCCGTAATATCAACCTATTACGGCGAAATTAAGTCGTCGTAATAGGTTTTTAATTAAATTTTAAAAATATTAAAATTTTATTACGGCGACTTATTTTCACCGTAATATCAATCTATTACGGTGCAAATAAGTTACCGTAATAGGTATTTAATTAATTTTTAAAATTTAATTAAAATTTTATTACGCGACTTAATTTCGCCATAATAGGTTGATATTACGGTGAAAATAAGTCGTCGTAATAAGTTTTTAATTAAATTTTAAAAATATTAAAATTTTATTACGGCGATGTATTTTCGCCGTAATAGGTTGATATTACGGCGAAAATAAGTCGCCATAATAAAATTTTAATATTTTTAAAATTTAATTAAAAACCTATTACGGTGACTTAATTTTGCCGTAATAGGTTGATATTACGGAAAAATAAGTCACCATAATAAAATTTTAATTAAAATTTAAAAATATTAAAATTTTATTTTAATATTTTTTTTGTATTGCACCTGTTACAATAATATAATATTAAAGCAATGATACTAGAAATAATTTTCTAATATAAAAGTTTCACAAAATACTTTAATAAAAGTTTTCATTCATTTCAATAAAATCATCATACAATGTTTCAAAAAATACATAATTTAAAAAAAAATACATGTACTATGGAGGTGAAGTCTGCTGGGATCCACTAGGATGATATCCAGGCACAAACTGTCGCATGAAAGCAGCGAGCTCAGTAGTCGTCGCCTGTAGATCCTGGATAGTCTTCTCTTGCTGAGCAAGCTTATTCTCTTGCTGAGCGATGAGCTCTCGGCACTCATGTAATTCACCCTTTAATTGTGAGCTTTGTGAAGAACTACCTCTAATTCTCGATGTACCCTTCGGTAATGGACCTCATCCTCTTTTATAATCAGATCTAGAGCCTAAAACCTCCTCCAAAATGACATCCTCATTGATTGGTTCTACTGTAGAGTCCTGTGAGGAAAGTCGCTTTATTAACTGTGCCTGCAATGAAAAGAAAACAAATTCAATATGTTTAGTATAAAACATTACATTCAATAATATTGTATTTTTAATTGATAAAACTTACATGAGTTTCTTCAGCTTTTTCATTTATCCATTGATTCTTCTTTTTATCAAAATGAAGAGTATTCCACAGATGAAGTCTTGATGGCTCCTCTCCAGTAACAGGATCTCTCTGAAAAGAAACAATAATAATAATTTAAGATAATAATCTAATACAATTATCAATGTATCAATGGAATAATCTAATATAATTATCAATTGTTAACAAATAATCATTAAATTAAAGGTTTATATCCAAGTTTTTATTCAATCATAAGCTACATTTTTATAGTCCTTTAATCAACATGAGCACTTAAATATTCAAAGGCTCTTAATTTGGGTAAGTGGATTATTGTCTAAATTTGCACAGTGAAACTATGCATTTCTGATTGGGGCTTAGTCCTGATTTTAACATCACAATTGCAATATTGCCACTTTTTCATTCCTAGATTTCTGGCGTTCAAATGAATGCAAGGATTTTGAACTTATAGCAAGGAATAATAAACTTTCCAAGGTACCAGTTCAGATGCCTTTGAAAAACGTCATGAAGTGGTAGCAGCAAATATGACTTTGAGAGTGATCAGTCTTATCCTTAAAACCAGGTGGATCTAATCGTGAGACCACCCAATCTTTAAATGCACTGCATGATCATGGACTGCAAAGAATGAGAGGAGAAGAAAGCCAAACAGCTCAAGGAAAATCACAATCAAATATTAGATGCTCATATGCCTTTAATCCTTGGAAGTACCCGTGGACAAATGGGGTCAAAAGCAGGGATATGCTTTGGAGGATTTAAGTTGAGATATAACAGGAGACAATTTCTTGATCTTCACAACATTTTCTACATAGTTCCTGCTCTTTGAACATGCAGAGAGAGAGAGAGAGAGAGAGAGAGAGGTCATAAACACATCTAATAAATGATCACTAGACATTGTCATCAAAGCATTATAGACAATTCTATATAACCTATCCAGGTGATAGTTCAAAGTTCCATGTTCCAAGCAAAAGTCTAAAACATACATCCTAACCTAAACTTCTCAATTTTCTATTGGGCAAACCCATATTAACCCCTGAAACATATGCAAGCCATTGCCACCCACTTTCAGTCCTTTCGGCCCATCTTATAGTCATCCCCAGCAAAGATTAGTTCACTTCAAAGGGCCCTATTTTGGTTGAATTAATCTGAAAAGATCCCAGTACTCTCTCTCTCTCTCTCTCACTCAACACCATCATAGACAAGAAAATTGCAGCTGGCCTTTCCTATTAGCTCTCGTAGCAATTACCACAAAAGAGGAACAGCTGAAAAATTTTGTATCTAAAGGCACCTCTTTGCTTCTATTTTAACAGAGTTTTGATTGTTTAAATGAAGAACATGCTGGTAGTTCAAAGATCAACACAAACACCAGATGTATGCAAGTCTGCAATCTATGGATTGCAAGAAGATGAACAATGAGAAGTCTTTATGCTTACCTCGATTAAAACTAACAACAGCACACAGGTAATCATCCATAACTGCTAGGTAGCTACAAAAGATCTCCTAGCTTTTTTAAGTAAGACAATGCCATTCTGTCTACTAACAGTGTTTGGCTTGCCATCAGGATCCAAAGAAGAGACTTGGATACACCCAGATAGGTGAAGGCCAACGCGGCGCAGGTTTCCCTTTTTTTTTTGTCCTTTTGCTTACTAACAGAAATTCTCCAAGAAAATAACCAACACATCTAACAATTTTAATAATGCGAACTTAAAAGGAGAGGGGGGAAGGTCCGGCCATGGCTGGAGGACAACTGAAATAGACTCAAGAGGCAAGATAGCTGCAATAGTTTTGGATGCGTGCTATGTTTGATGCATGCATGCTGATTACCATACATGCATCATGACCACACTTGGAGCTTATTACAGGTCATAGCAACCAGATTATTCACATTATCACTGTCTGAAATTTTATCCAATATTCATCCGTAACCTATTTTCAGATTAATCTAAACATTTCTTTCCCATAAATTGTTTTATAACTGGATTGCTTGCATTGCCTTCTATAATACAAAAATAAAATTTCCACGTAATCTAAACCAATTCATGGCATATTCAAACATAAAGAAACAAACCTACAACCAACATAAAACAACCATTCTCAATCAATAAGATACGCAGGCATTACAACACGATGACAAATTCAGACCAACTAGACCCATGCATCGAATACCTAGGTTCATGCTTAGAATATAAAAGCACTAGATTTACAGTATTCCTTACCATATCATAAGAGTGAGCCGGTATAGACTTCGATCCAGTGAGAGTAGCATATGGCTGCAATTCCCGATTAGATTTATTTGTTTCTGATTTTTTCTACATCAAAGAATTAATGAAAATGGTTACATGAGTTTATAAAAATAAATAAACTATTAAAATATTTGTATGAATGTATTTACCTTATACTCATCTGAATAAAAGTAATCACATAGAAAGTCCCAGTCACTCTGCGAGACACGAGATGGCTTATTTTGTTTTGCTAATCTCACACTTGTGTCCCCACCGTGACTAATGAAGTGGATATGAAGCCGATATCTAAATTCTCGATAAACTTTATTCATTTGAAACTCAATACCTTTTTTAATATGATCTAAATTCATATCAAGATCGAACTTCTCCTGCAAGTATATATATATATATATATATAAATTATAAGTTATAAGGTATATTAAGTACATTAAACGTAATCTAAAGTAATCTAATACAATTATACTGACCTGAAGTCGATCGATCATAGGTGCTTTCTGTGCATCAGTGATCTCACTCCACTTTTGACCGCAAGTGGTGCCATGTCACGTACAACCACTCCTATCTCGGTCAGAAACTCAGAGCGAAACTCACCCAATGGTCGTCCAACCTCAGGTGGCAGAAGAATAGGCAACTTCTGTCCACGACGCGTATCAATCAGATGTGCGGACTTGTATCCGCGAGCAGGACCTCGGCCCTTCTTCTTTGATGATGTAGCTGCAAAACATAATGAACTAAATTAGTGCAAAATAACATAAAGAAACATAGCCAAATAATATAAGTTTAAAGTAGAGTTATTACATGATGCGCCGACAGATGACCCCTCTCTCAGAGCTGGAATGTAAGGAGAATCATCTCGCCTCGATGTAGCAGGAGTATCTCTCGAAGACATCTGCAAACAAACATACAAACTAGAATTAACAAATAAGAAAGTATAAGAACATATAGTTATAATAAGTAAAAAAAAATGAATACTACCAAATTAATCACTGTCATCACTAATATGCTCATTTTCTTCATCATCCTCCATATCAGAACTATGTATAGATCCCTCACTGTCATAATAAGCTAGTGTGTCATCCTCCTCAACATCATTGCATATAAAGTCATCTTGACCGACATCACTATGACCTCTAATGTTTTCTTGAGTTGCAACTATTTCAGCATCAGTGTCCGTACGCCGAGATGTTATTAAGTCCATGTTAGGTTGCTCATATGTGAATCGAAGGGCTGCTGAATCATCTTCTGATAANAAGTTGCTCTAATGATCTCTTGCTGTGTTGCTTTAAGAATCATGCAGCTTGAGCTCCGATTCTCTGTGTTACTCATGCTTTAAGATTCGGGTTTTTCGTTGCTTCATCCCCGATCTTCCGGCGATCTTCGTCGATTGGTCTTCTCCGCTGCTCAGTGTTCCCTTTTGTTGTCTCTGTTATTCTAATGGCCTCGGATGCGGCTACTGATGGTCGGTCTTTCGGAAGGAAAGCTGGGGAAGTGGGGTTTGTCTGGGTGGCTTCGTCTCCATTGCCGGCTACCGTGGCGAGGTTGGAGGCTGCTTTCCCTGAGGTGGTGACCCTTCCAGCGGAGGAGCTTGAAGAGGAGGTGGCCGGATGGAAGCAGACGGCCATCATTGCTCGCTCCTACCAGCGATGGGTTCCGACTGAAGCGTTTCTTAGGGAATTTCGGCGCGCCGGAGTTCCAGGAGCAATTGTTCCAACCAGCATGGCTTTTCATTGCCATGTATTTCGATTCGAATCTCTGGAAGCTCGTGATTTGGTGTTGCAGCGACCGTGGGTGATCAACGGTCAGGTTATTGGAATCGAAGCGTGGCGGCCGGATTTCTCTCCGGCTGAAGGACTCCATTTCGTCGGCGTTGGTTTGGGTCCGGCTGCCGAACCTTCCCTCGAGTTTTGGAAAGTGGATTTCCTCAAATCCATCCTGGCAATGGCGGGGGAATTTGTCTGTGCAGATGCTGCAACCCTGGCGAAGAACAGAGGTGGTGGCTTCGCTCGGGTCTGCCTTCGGAACGATCTTACTCGTCCTCTTCGTCCAGGAGCTCGGGTGCAAGGACTCAATCAGAGGTTCTGGCAACAGTTTTCTTACGAGAATCTTCAAGGAATTTGCTGGAACTGTGGATAGATTCATCTGGGAGGTCCCTGCTCTCTTCTGGCACGATCGGCTGAGGATGATTCGGCTTCGGTCTCCGTTTATGGGCCCTGGCTTGCAGCAGTTAGGCAGAGGAGAGGTGCTACTGGTTCTCAGCCTTTGGGAAGGGGGAGCTCTCAGTCGAAGGAGTCTCCGTCTGCTGCAGCCATTGTCTCTGGTTCTCTTGTCTCAGTGGATGGGCTTGTCTTGGGTCTGAGGGCCGGCGTGAGGTCTGGAAGACTCCGGTGAAGGTGGCTCGCCGACAGTCCTCCTCATCCCAGATGGTGGTAGATGGTTCGGGAGCTGTGTTGATTCAGTCTGGAAGGAAGAATTCCCTTAATTCATCAGGGAAGGGGGCGTGCCGGTTCTGCCAGGGCGTGCCGGTTTGAATCTCATTGAAAAGGAGCCGCTGCCTGTTGAGAAGGAGAGCTCCTGTGACCCCCCTCTGAACATTGCGGTGAAGACAACATCCCTTCTCCTCACTTGATTTGGAGCTGGGTGCTGAAGGACATATGGATTGTAGGGATGGGTTCCCGGGTTCTCTGAAATGGGCCAGACCGGAGGTGACTATGTCTCCAAGGTCTTTTCCCAAATCGGTGCCCTGGAGGGAGAAAGGCAAGGCCCCTTTGTTGAAAAAAGGGGGGTCTCATCTTTACCTCTTGTCAGACTTGACTTATCCCCTTGTGGACAGAATGGTGGCCAGGTGCGGTCAAGGTCGCATTCTGATCAGGGTACTGGGTCTTCTTTGGAGGAGGTAGACGGAATTTCTGATGGTCAGGGTCCTGGTTCCTTGTCCGACGTGACAGCTATTGAGATGGAAGGGCCGCTGGCCTGTTCAGATCAGTCTGATGTTCGCCCTCTGATGGAAGGGGGTATTGCTGACAGCATTATGATGGAGGACCAGGGAGGGGTCCCAGTTTCCCCCAGTCTGTAAAATGAGGATTTTACTTTGGAATGTGAGAGGAGCTCGTAAGCCATCTTTCCGTTCCTCTTTTGGAAGATTTTTGCAGTTGCATAAGTTTGATATATGTGTCCTTTTGGAAACGAGATTGTTGGGTGAGAGTCTGGCTCGTTTCGTAAGCAGATGGCCCGATCTTGGTCCTCTTATGCTGTGGAGGCTGATGGATTGTCAGGAGGTATGTTGGCTATTTGGCGTTCCTCTGCGGTTACGATTGATGCTTTTCATCAGTGTAGTCAGCAGATAAGTATGATTGTCTCCGAAGGTGCTTTCGACCCTTGGCTCCTATCGGCAGTCTATGCCAGTACTGACTATCGGGAGAGAAGGATTCTTTGGTTGAACTTAGTTCCCTTCTTGATCAAGGAATTCCTTCTGTTATTGCTGGGGATTTCAACTGCATTACGGAGGCTAATGAGAAACGAGGGGGTAGACGGGTTACTGGCTCAGCTGACATAAATGAATTCAGATCTTTCATTGCTTCTGCTGGGTTGCTGGATTTGGGGTACTCTGGACCCCAATTTACCTGGTGTAATAATCGTCAGGGTTCTGTTCGTGTTTGGGAGAGGCTGGATAGAGCTATGGCTACAGCTCAGTGGCTTCATTTGTTCCTGCGGTTACCGTCACTCACCTTTCTAGAATTGCTTCTGATCACTATCCTATTTTGATCTCCACGGAGGTTGATCAGCATCAGCGTAAGCAGTTCAGATTTGAGCAGTTTTGGACTTCCCATTCAGCTGCTCGTGCTATCATTTATCACATCTGGCATCTCCCTGTCGGGGCAATGCTGTTTATCGATTATCTCGTCGTCTTAAGATGGCCAGGCATAGATTATCCAGATGAGTAGAGTGGAGCTGGGGGATTTGGTCAGACAAATTGAACTGGTTGAAAGTGACATTTGTGCCTTACAGGCTAAGGAAGATCAGGATGGATTTCTGCAGGCCTCGGACCTCAATTCTCTCCGGGATAAGCTTGCTCAGCATCGCTCTCTTCTACGGCAGCAGAGGTTTATTGGTGGCAGAGATCCAGGGCTCAGTGGATCCGTGATGGTGATCGTAATACCAGATTCTTTCATCAGGCTACTTTGAAGCGGCGTGCTGCCAATAGGATCCGGAGATTAGTTGATGATGAGGGGAATACTCAGGAGGATACCCAATCTATAAGGGAGCTGCTTCTTCATTTTTTCCAGTCTAGATGGGCTGATTCCTCTGGTGAGGGGGGCCCGGTAATTCCGGTTTCGGATTTTGTGAAAGTCTCTTCCTTGGATAACAGTATGCTTGTCAGAACTATTACTGCGGATGAGATTAGGGCGGCCCTTTGGGATCTTGGCCGGATAAGGCCCCTGGGCCTGATGGGTTTCCGCCTTTCTTTTATCGTCATTATTGGGACATTATGGGACAGGAGGTGGTCTTGGCCATTCAGTCTATTTTCCTAGCTAAACACATTCCTGCGGAATGGAATCAGACCTTTATTTCTTTGGTGCCCAAGCATCCTGATGCCTCCCTTCCTCAGCATTTTCGGCCCATTAGTCTTTGCACTACTCTTTATAGGTCTATGCTGCTCGGCTTTTAGCTCGCCGTCTTTCTCTGGTGATTCCTCGCCTCATTTCAACTGAACAAGGGGCGTTTATTAGAGGGCATTCTATTTCAGATAATATTCTCATCGCCGGGAATTTATGTTTGAACTGCAGAGAGCTCCGTCAGGAGATGTCTTATGGCTGTTAAACTTGATATGGAGAGAGCCTATGACAGACTGAGTTGGGCCTTTTTGCACCGCTCTCTTACGGAGTTTGGGTTCGATGGCTTGTTCATTGAGTGGATTATGGCTTGCATGCAGACGACGTCTTTTTCTATAATTATTAATGGGAGTCCGACCAGGTTTTTTCACTCTACTGTGGGGATTCGACAGGGATGCCCTTTATCCCCTTTGTTGTTTATTCTAGCTGTGGATGATCTGTCTCGTGCTTTCCATCAGGCTCAGCTAGATCGGAGGATTGCCCCATTTATGGCTGGTGTGGAGGGCCCTATGGTTTCCCATCTCCTGTTTGCAGATGACTGCATTCTCCTGGGCTAGGCTTCTATTGATAATGCGTCGTCTTTCTATTCTATTATTCAGCGATATTGTCAGGCTTCGGGCCAGAAGGTTAATTTTCTAAAGTCCACTATATGTTTTAGCCTGAAGACTCCTAGATCTATCAGGGAAGCCATTATTTCTTTGTCGGGTATTTCTACTCAGGCTGACAGATTTATGTATTTGGGGATTCCTATCACAGGGAGACGTCCCGTTGCTCTGACTACTATGAGCTTGAGAGAGGGTTCATCAGCGTTTGGAGGGGTGGCAGGTTACTGGCCTTTCTATGATGGCCAGAATTATCATTATCCGCTCGGTTCTCTCCTCTCTTCCCTTGTACCTTCTGTCTAATTCTGTGTTCTATTACTTGTCTTAAGAGGATTGAGAGATGTTTCCGTGATTTTCTGTGGGCTTCTATGCAAGAAGGTCATGGTACTCATCTATTATCCTGGGATACGGTCTGCATGCCTATCCAAGATGGCGGGCTTAGGATCCAGTCTCTGATTGTTAGAAGGGATGCCCTTCTTGCCAGATATGCTTCTAGATTCCTTCTGGAGCCGCATTGCCTTTGGAGTACCCTGATGCATGCTAGGTACGGTGCCTGGATGCCGGATTCATATATCAGGCCTCCTCGAGGTTGCTCCTCTTTTTGGAAGAAAGTTTGTAGGTTTGGACAGTCTATCAGGGGTAATGTTACGTGGATGATTGGAGATGGATCATCAATCGATGTTATTCAGGACATTTGGTTTTCTGAGCTTCCTCTCTCTCGATGGCCCTCTTTTATCAGTATTGACATCCCTTACAACCTTCGGGTTAAGGATTTGATTTCCTTTGATCCCCCTGCCTGGCATATCCCCTCAGTGACCCGTTTCTTTGGGCTGGATCTTTCTAGACGTATTCTCTCAATGCCCCTTATCCCTGCTCGCTCATCTGACTCCAGGCTTTGGCAGAGATCCTGTCTCTCTAGGGCTCCTATCAAGGATTTGATGATGATTTTTAGGCCGGGTTCCCAGCGTTCGATGGATGCTGCTTGGATTTGGAAGCTTCCCACTCTCCCCAGAGTGCAACTATTTATTTGGAAGCTTCTGTGGGATTATCTCCCTACCTGTCTTCTTCTCTCTCGGAGGGGTCTATCGATCCAGCCGTGCATCCTTTATGTAGGGTGAAGGAGGAATCCTCTGAGCATGCTATCTTTACCTGCCCTAGGGCGAGACAGATCTGGCATATGGTGGGTTATTCTATCAGGATGGACGATCTGGGTTCACCTCGCTCTTCTTTCTTCCTGGATATTCGTAGAGCTTCTCTGCAGAGGTGTAGCCATTGGGTTGCCACGGCTTATCATATCTGGTTATCGAGAAACCAGATTCTTTTCACGGATGATCCTATGTCTTCCCTCAGGATTATGAGGAAAATTAGATCTTTGGTCACGGACTGTGCCCAGGTTGGTTCTGACGTCTCTGGCCTCTGGGGATCCACTGCTGCTTCGGCAGCGAACTGGCATTCGGTGTTCATCTCCTGGGATCCCCCTCCTCCAGGGTTCATCAAAATCAATTTTGATGGTAGTGTCCGTGGCAGAGCTGCTGGTTCTGGATTCGTCATCCGTGGCCCACAGGGTGAGCTTCTGGGAGCGGGTGATTTTGGTACTATGACTCCTCCGTCCTGATGTCAGAGCTTTATGCGGCCTGGGCGGGCATTTCTTATGCCATTAGGACTCTTCAGGCTCAGAGGTTATTCATTGAGGGTGATTCCATGTTGGTTATTTCCTGGCTGCAGAAGGAGAATTACCATTCTGGCCTGCTAATCCAATGCTTATGGACATTCGATCTATCCTTAATGAGGTCGACTGTGCTCAGATTCACCATAATTATCGAGAAGCCAATTCGGCGGCGGACTGGGTAGCGTCTTTTGTGGCCCAGCATGCTGGTTCATGGATCTGGAAGCCGAGCTATCCCTGCCCTTCCTTTTTATAGCAAATTTTATATTCTGATCTTTCTGGGCTGACTCGCACTAGGCTAGTGTGATCGCCCGTTTTGTACCAAAAAAAAAAAAAACATGAAGACCACGGTCTTACAAAAAAATGAAGAGAAAGTTTTTATGCATCGAGAGCTGTTGCACAAAGCACGCATCATATATATGGATTAACCGCATGCTCATGCCACCGTGGAGTGTCACAGTCTAATGAATCATGGTATGCATAATGATATGGATGCGTGATCAATTTACCCATCTAATGCGTACATTGTGCATTAATCTTGGATACATAATTTTTTTTTTCAAAGCGAAGATCACGACCTCATATATAAAAAGGTCCATAAATAATATAAAATATCACTCCAAAGTCCAAAGACTCAGAAACATAAACCTAAGGAAAAGACTTTGTACACCGCCCCCGGTGCAGCAAGTCCTACGTGGGCTTCATCGCTCCTTCCTATTGGTCCACATGGATCCTATGTGGCCTGACATGATGGGACAGAATAGCAGGGGGATAATATTCTTTTTGATCGTACATCCATTAAAAGTCGTTCAGCCTTTCACCATTGGTGTGAAGACGAAAATGCCCTTTCCCTCAAGCCTACTTCAACCCGCCATCTTATTTGGATTTTGCTGATAAAAAATCGTAAGGTTCTGGGCTAAAAGAAGAGTATCCGAAGGAGTGGCAAAGCTCTGCCAGACGACATCTTTGCGCGCATTCAAGAGAACAAGATTCCCATCGTCGCGGAGACTGGTTGAAGCGACGGAGGAGTTGTGAGTGTTGCTACTCCAGACCTCAGCTCCCTTCGAAGAGTCGAAGAGAACGAGACCTCCGGCCTCATTGAGTTGAAGAAACAAATTATATCCGACAGAAACATGAGCGCCGGCAACCCATACAGGCGCCTGCTCGAAGGACGGGATCGATCTCGAGTTGAAGCGAATGCCGACTTCATACTGGTTAGGTTCATCAGGGCGGCTAAAGAACTCCAATGCAAAGTTCCCACGGGGGAGATCCAGGAATCACGCTTTGCAACCGAAAGCTTAGAACCAAGAGGAATTTTCCGATCTTCGATATGAAGAAGACAGTGGAACAGAGTAAGAAATGGGGAACCAAAATAGGGTGTCATGGGTTTTTAAGCAGGTTTTGAACTAGGGTCTCGTGGGTTTTGAACTGGGGTATCGTGGGTCTTGACTAGGGTGTCGTGGGTCTTGAACTGGGGTGTCCTGGGTTTTGAACTAAGGGTGTCATGGGTCTTGAACTGGGGTGTCGTGGGTCTTGAACTGGGGGTGTAGTGGGTCTTGAACTGGGGGTGTCGTGGGTCTTGAACTAGGGGTGTGATGGGTCTTGAACTATGGTGTCATGGGTCTTGAACTAGGGTGTCATGGGTCTTGAACTAGGGTGTCGTGGGTCTTGAACTGGGGTGTCGTGGGTCATGAACTGAGGGTGTCGTGGGTCTTAAACTAGGGTGTCGTGGGTCTTGAACTGGAGGTGTCATAGGTCTTGAACTGGGGTGTCATGGGTCTTTAACTGGGGGTGTCCTGGGTCTTTAACTAGGATGTCATGGGTCTTGAACTGGGGTGTCATGGGTCTTGAACTGGGGTGTCGTGGGTCTTGAACTAGGGTGTCATGGGTCTTGAACTGGGGGTATCATGGGTCTTGAACTAGGGTATCGTGGGTCTTAACTAGGGTGTCATGGGTCTTGAACTAGGATGTCGTGGGTCTTGAACTAGGGTCGTGGGTCTTGAACTGGGGGTATCGTGGGTCTTGAACTAGGGGTGTCGTGGGTCTTGAACTGGAGTGTCATGGGTCTTTAACTGGGAGTGTCATGGGTCTTGAACCAGGGTGTCGTGGGTCTTGAACTGGGGTGTCCTGGGTCTTGAACTGGGGGTGTCGTGGGTCTTGAACTGGGGGTGTCGTGGGTCTTTAACTGGGGGTGCCATGGGTCTTGAACTGGGGTGTCCTGGGTCTGAATTGGGTGTCATGGGTCTTGAACTCGGGGTGTCATGGGTCTTGAACTGGGGTGTCATGGGGTCTTAAACTAGTGGGGTGTCATGGGTCTTGAACTAGGGTGTCGTGAGTCTTGAACTAGGGTATCAGAGCGCAATTCGGTACCTGGTGTTCCAGTCCAAGACCATGGAATTGCTCTGGAACAGCAGAGCATCCAGAGAACCCTTTGGCATGAACTCATAAACCAGCAACCTTCTAGCACCCTCAGAGCAAAACCCAAGAAGACGAACCAGGTTGACATGGTGAATTGCTTCAATTGTGCCCACCTTGGTCCGGAACTGCTTCTCTCCCTGCCGCAGGCCTTCGAGCTTCTTGACATCTATGGCGGTTGAATCAGGCAAGAAACCTTTAAAGACCGAACCGAAACCTCCTCCTCCCAGTTTCTCCGAGAAGTTCTTCGTGAAATAATGCAAGTCACTGTATCTGAATGGCGCCAGCGCTCTTCCTACTGCGCTCACAGCACGAATCATCCGCCTCTTCCGGCGCCTCCAAATCAGCACCAGGCGACTGCGACGCAAACTACAAAGCCCGCAACCGCACCGACGGCAGCCCCGGTCGCCGTTCCCTTCTTGCTGGTGGAATCCGGCACCTTCTTGCTGGTTGAATCTGGCAGGTCCGAAGCCGTTAGCCGAAGGTAGAGGGTTCCTTCCTTCGATGCACTAAATTGGTCCTGTAGATTAATCAAATCCCCAAACCATACAGAGCATCCACTACTAAATGAGTAAGCAGTGCAGGAACATTGTTCAAAACAAGCCAATGCACAATCTTCAGCACTTCCAACATCTAACTTCTGACCATTCACTGGCAACCTCATGCTATCCATCTGATAAAACTGGGTTCTCCTCACGCAACCCCCTCTTTGATCGTTCAAATCCCATTCGGTCTGGTTCCTCGGCACAAAACCCTGCACGCAGTTGCAGTATGTCAACATGTTGTCGTTGCAGCTCCCAAACGGCCCGCAGAGAGAATAAACTTCGCACTGGGTTCTTGGCTGGGACCAGAACAGCATCCACTCTTTGGATCCTTCCATCCATCGGAACATCTTGATGTGCCCCGAGATGTCCATTACGAACCCTGATAAGATGGTATCATTCTTCACCGAATGTTGGTGGGGGGGTCCATGCTCTGCCACAAGACCTTGGAAGAGTTGAAGCCATCTCTTAGCGCAAGGTTTCCGGTGTCTTCAAGAACAGCTACGGTGGAGTTGGAGGAGATGATGGTGTTGGTTGACCAGATTTGGGCTTTGGACTTGTTGACGCCAGATCACCGCCTTCGAGCGTCCGTGAGCATCCGGTCGTCTCCTCTAGCGAACTCCTCGCGCCTGCAAACAGTCCCGGGTTCGGAGATTCCGGCGGGGACCCTCCGACGCTCAAGTCAGTGCTCTAGGCAACGGCCGTGAACTTGAGGAAGCTCGAAAGAGAAAGAGAGAGAGAGAGACTCAGAGAGGAGCTCTCTCTGTGAGTGTTTAGGAGTGTTATGAGTGTGTTGAGTTCAATTACCTCCTGCCCTGGTCGGGGTCCCTCTTCCCTTTTTATAGATGCCTGGAGTCCGTGGGCTTGGGGCATGATCACTTGTCAGAACATTAATTGATGGCAGCACAGTGGAGCTTACCTCCATATGACGTGTCAAGCTGCAGGCCGTGTCCTGTCAGAGTATGTGGTTGCAGGGCATGGCCGATCGTTACGGCGCTTGCCAAACATGTCCCCTACGTCACCTTTTTGGTTGTCCTATGCGGACAGTGATGGGTGATAAAGTTAGTTGTGCGGGTCCTAAGGTACAGCCATTGGGGGAGAAGGATGATGTTGAGTTGAAGCCAACTGTCTCTCGTAGAGCGTTGAGTATGGAGTGCTTGCATGTTCCTGCTCATGCCCTTGGATGAGCTTCAGAAAAGGCCGAGGGTGAATACTTGCATGGCACTGTTCACGTACAAGGCTCTGTTCACTTGCATTGCACTGTTAACGGCGAGGGAGCTTGGCAGCTGCTGGACCAAGGCCAAGCGAGAGTTGAGGCCGAGAGGAGCAACGTGGCAGCCATAAATGCCTTTATATAAGGAGAGAATAAGGCAATAAATGCCTTGGAGCAATTGTATGCATGTTGGCCTTGGAGGTGTCGGCCATCGGGTTCGGCCTTGGAGGTGTTGGCCATGGAGGTGTCGGCCTTGGAGGTGTCGGCCATCGGGGTTCGGCCTTGAAGGTATCGGCCATGGAGGTATCGGCATTGGAGGTGTCGGCCATCAGGGTTCGGCCTTGGAGGTGTCGGCCATGGAGGTGTCAGCCATCGGGGTTCGGCCTTGGAGGTATCGGCCTTGGAGGTGTCGGCCATTGGGGTTTGGCCTTGGAGGTGTCGGCCTTGGAGGTGAGTAACGTGGCAGCCATAAATGTTTCAACGTAGCAGCCATAAATGCCTTTAATAAGGCAATAAATACCTTAGAGCATTGGGTATGCGTGGCTTTATGAGGCCATAAATGTTACCATGGCCGAAGGGCCCTTTGGAGGCCAAAGGGGGGCTCCGTAAGTTTCCTTCCTTCACGATTCTCTAATGGCGTTGGATCAGCCACATCAGTTGCCCCTCGCCCCTAAGACGAAGCGGGCCCACCCTAGCAAGGTGAAAGGAGCGTCACCTCCCAAGTGGCTGATCCTCACCTGACTTTGGGGTCTTTAACCTTTGACATGAAGTTTGGATGTGGGTCCCCGTCCACATGCCATTGAGGCAAAGAGCCAATGATGCCGCAATGATGCTCCTGAGACAGAGGGAGCCGTTGCCGCGGAGGCTGAGATAAGCCGCTGAGGCTATAATAAGGCCGTTGAGGCTAAAACAAGATAGCCGAAGCAGAAATAAAGCCACAGGGGCTGAAATAAAATTGCCTCTGTGTGTTTGGTATCGATGTTGGAGTCAGTTTTTAGCTTTTTGGTGCCGAGCTGGTCTCAGGCTTGAGTGTCGATAGTTCATCGCTCTGCCAGTGGTACCCGGGCTTATGGTGCCGGTGCTTGGGGCCGGCCAGTGGTACCCGGGCTTATGGTGCCGGTGCTTGGGACCGACCGAGGCCTTCCCTGCTGGACCCGGGCTTATGGTGCCCGCGCATGGGGCCGACCGAGGCCTTCCCTGCTGGACCCGGGCTTAAGGTGCCGGCGCTTGGGATCGACCGAGGCCTTCCCTGCTGGACCCGGGCTTAAGGTGCCGGCGCTTGGGACCGACCGAGGTCTTCCCTGCTGGACCCGGGCTTATGGTGTCGGCGCTTGGGGCCGACCGAGGCCTTCCCTGCTGGACCTGGGCTTTAGGTGCCGGCGCTTGGGGTCAACCGAGGTCTTCCCTGCTGGACCCGGGCTGTGGTGTCGGCGCTTGGGGCCGACCGAGGTCTTCCCTGCTGGACCCGGGCTTATGGTACCGGCGCTTGGGGCCGACCGAGGCCTTCCCTGCTGGACCCGGGCTTAAGGTGCCGGCGCTTGGGGTCGACCGAGGTCTTCCCTGCTAGATCCGGGCTTATGGTGCCGGTGCTTGGGGTCGACCGAGATCTTCCCTGCTAGATCCGGGCTTATGGTGCCAGCGCTTGGGGTCGACCGAGATCTTCCCTGCATGGCATTTTTAAGTATTAATGAAAGAAAACTATCTTAAGTGCACTGTACTTAGCTCTTGTAGCACCCATATTTTTCCTTTTGGATTTGAGCACTTCTGCCCGTTGGTGGTCTACCCCCAGGGAGTCATGTTAGTTGGATTGGAAGTGTCGTTGCCCTTACTTGGGCCTTCCCTCGCATTGGAGGCTAGGATGAGATGCCTGTGGCCGGGAAGAAGCTGGAAACCAGGACAAAGCTGGAGTCCATTGAGGAAAGCCTCGACAGTTGGCAGTCATTGAAGATGAATGGCTGGGAGAGTCCATCGAGGGCGTTGCTGAGAGTAAAAAGGTTGGCGAAGTTGCTGGGAGGGCTCTTTGCCTAGCTTTTTCTTTGAAGAGATTGATTGCCCTCGGTGCTAAAGCTTAAGAGCGGCTAAAACGAAATCCGTAAAAGGTCCTAGGCTTGGTTTGGTTTTTGGGTGTAACAGAGAGAAGGAGAGAGAGGAAAGTTGGAGTCACTAGTCAAAGCCTTTTGTCCTCATCTTCCTCCTTGCATTAATTGCAACAATACCTCTCGGCTTGCCACCATCAGAAATTAAAATGCCCATAAATGCTTGAGGTGACTGATAATGTCTCAAGTCCATCCCTTTTGGAAATTATTCTGTTACCCATGTTGCAGTCCACCTCTGGCCGATTTTTGAGCCTTTGAGTGAGCTCTTTCATCCGCCGGTGTTGTTCATCCAGATGCTTCCTCATCTAAGTACCAGATGATTAAGGGGTGGAGTGGCTGCTTGAGCGGGAGGTAGGAGACTGTAGTCTCTGAAAGCTTCACGATGGTGGTGCTTAGATGGCGCATGATAGTGATAACTTCTCCCTAAAGAGATTTTCTGCAGATGAATTGTTGACTAACGGGTGCAGCTATCACGAGCGATGTGAGAAGCTTGGGCTGCTGCTGAGTGGCCACCAAACGTTGCTTCTGTAGTTCATGAATTGCTGCATTCAAGTCTTGAACTTGTTGATTGAAGATGGCCAACTGGTTAATTAGAGCAGCTGAGGTTGGTGGTGAAGGAGCAGAAAGGGTGGCCTTTTGCTGCCTAGTGCAATGTGGATGCCTCCCAGCACGATTGGTGAGAACCTTCGGCATGCGCATCACCACCATAGCTATCTTAGAGGGGACGGAGACTTATAGCTCAAGGAGACATAGCTTTCTTTCCTTCGGCGCGTCCCCCCTACCTGGCGCACCAATCTGTTGACGCCAGATCACCACCTCCGAGCGTCCGCGAGTGTTCGGTCGCCTCCTCCAGCGAGCTCCTGCGCCTGCAAACAAGTCCCGGGGGCTGAAGATTCCGACGGGACCCTCCAACGCTCAAGTTAGTGCTCTGGGCAACGGCCGTGAGATTGAGGAAGCTCGAAAGAGAAAGAGAGAGAGAGAGACTCAGAGAGGAGCTCTCTCTGTGAGTGTTTACGAGTGTATGAGTGTGTTGTGTTGAGTTCAGTTACCTCCCCCTGGTCGGGGTCCCTCTTCCCCTTTTTATAGATGCCTGGAGTCCGTGGGCTTGGGGCGTGATCACTTGTCAGAACATTAATTGATGGCAGCACAGTGGAGCTTACCTCCATATGACGTGTCAAGCTGCAGGCCGTGTCCTGTCAGAGTAGGTGGTCGCAGGGCATGGCCGATCGTTACGGCGCTTGCTAAACATGTCCCTTACGTCACCTTTTTGGTTGTCCTATGCAGATAGTGATGGGTGATAAAGTTAGTTGTGTGGGCCCTAAGGTACAGCCGTTGGGGGAGAAGGATGATATTGAGTTGAAGCCAACTGTCTCTCGTAGAGCATTGAGTATGGAGTGCTTGCGTGGCCCTACTCATGCCCTTGGATGAGCTTCAGAAAAGGCCGAGGGTGAATACTTGCATGGCACTGTTCATGTACAAGGCTCTGTTCACTTGCATGGCATTGTTAACCGCGAGGGAGCTTGGTAGTTGTAGGACCGAGGCCAAGCGAGAGTTGAGGCCGAGAGGAGCAACGTGGCAGCCATAAATGCCTTTATATAGGGAGAGAATAAGGCAATAAATACCTTGGAGCACGTTGGCCCTAGAGGTGTCGGCCATCGGGTTCGGCCTTAGAGGTGTCGGCTTTGGAGGTATCGGCCATGGAGGTGTCGGCCTTAGAGGTGTTGGCCATCGTGGTTCGGCCTTAGAGGTGTCGGCTATGGAGGTGTCGGCCTTGGAGGTGTCGGCCATCGGGGTTCGCCTTGGAGGTGTCGGCCATGGAGGTGTCGGCCTTGGAGGTGTTGGCCTTGGAGGTGTCGATCATGGAGGTGTCGGCCTTGGAGGTGTCGGCCATCGGGGCCTTGGAGGTGTCGGCCACGGAGGTGAGCAACTTGGCAGTCATAAATGTTTCAACGTGGCAGCCATAAATGCCTTTAATAATGCAATAAATACCTTAGAGCAATTAGGTGTGCGTGGCTTTATGAGGCCATAAACGTTGCCGAAGGGCCCTTTGGAGGCCAAAGGGGCTCTCTTTCCTTTACGATTATCTAATGGCGTTGGATCAGCCACATCAGGACTCATTGAAATTTCCATCGTATGAGAGCTTGAGCTCATATGTGTGTGGTCTGAGACAGGTGTTTCTCTGTTGGCTACCCAGACCGCGGTTTGCTTCGAGTCTTTTTTGTACCAGATGTAGTAACATATCTTATTAATGGTCCTAATTTATTAACTCAACGTATCCCCCATTAAAGTGATAACAGCCCCCTCCCTTAATTCCTAAGCGCTCGCTTCCTCCCTTAATTCCTAAGCGCTCGCTTGATGGGGCAAGCGTTGAAGGAAAAGGGTATAAAATAGGAATCCATCCTAAGGTTTCAGTACAGAGTTCTCTAAGGTTTCAGAACACGATTCTCTCAAGAGAGATCCTAAAGTTTCTGAATACGGTTCTCTCGAGAGATCCTAAAGTTTCAGAACAAGGTTCTCGAGAGAGATCTTAAGGTTCTATAGAGAGAACCTAAAAGTGGAGGCATTGGAAGGTTCTATAGAGAGAAACCTAAAAGTGGAGGCATTGGAATTGAGTCCCTGATCAAGAGCAATCATGAAGGCATACACCATCTGAATGCGAGAGCTCGTTGATTAGAAGACCGATCCATCGAGAGGAAGAGGGAAGATCAGAGGGAAGATCAAGAGGGAAGATCAATCAGATCGGATTCCTTACCACCATTAAATAATAATGGCTGGAGGTAATTATGTTTAAGTAAATTAAGTCTAACATTTGGTATCAGAGCGAGGTTAAAACCTCTGCCTTATTTTGCGAAGATTTCTATTAAGTTTCTCTTTTCAAGCAATTAATGCCGCGTGTTTTCCGTTTTTAGTTTTTCGGATCTCAGGTTGGTTTCGATCAGTTCTGATCACGGAATTGACAGAAACCATTAAACCTATTTCAGATTCCGATTTTGCGGAAACACGAATTCTTTCTTTTCTATTAAAGATTTCTTTCTAGCATTAAAGGTTTCCCGGATTTCTTTTTATGGTATTAAAGAGATAGCATTAAAGAAAGAAAAAGAAAAGAAACGTAGCATTAAAGAAAAGAAAAACTAAAGAAGAGAAATGCAGCGGAAACGTGGCTTCAATAAGGTCTTTCCGTTCTCACGGGATTTAAAATCTGGATTGGTTGGATTTTAAATGCATTTATTATCTGTTTAATGTTTTATTAAATCATGTAACATGATTTATTTTTATCATTTGTTTCTTGAGTTTAAATTTTTGTATTAAAATACGCCTCCTGAGTCTCTATGCCTACGGTGTTTTGCATAGACTGGCCCAAGGGAATAATGAGCTACGGCCGGACGTGTTTTAATTAACAAAAATTTTTTCTTAAGATGATAATTTTAAAATTCATTAAATAGATATTGAAATGTTCTGTTCTGCATACTAGATTTATTCTATGCATGAATTTGGTGGTAGTGTAAAAATCACAGTGCAAATCCTTTCAAGGTCTGATTGGTCAGTTGGTGTCTAGAAAGGTAAAGAGATTGTGGTTACTTAATGGTTCCGTTGACTGACCTAAGGAAAGCAACGGGGGGACCCCCACTTCTCTTTCACTGGCCTGGCCAATTTGACTAACTCGGATCTTGATTTGGAAATGTTACGTTGATTAAGATCACTACCTAATAATCATGCTAAATTGGTTAATCTATATGCATATAATGTCATGTGATCAATATGATGTTGATTAATTGAGGAGTAGCCACAGCATCTTTGATTAATCAAAATTATATATTGAGTTGCAAAGATCACATAAGGTTAGATGACATTAATTGTGACTAATTATATTAATGTAATGAATCTTATCCCACAGGAATTTTTGTTGCACTAATATAATTAATTAGGATGCGATAACAAATTATTTTCTTAATTACCCACAGGAATTAAGAAAGGAATATAATTTGTTAGTCACATCATTAAGCTAATGAGTCTATTTGAGTATAATAACTTAGCCCACAGGTAGTTATTGTATGTTATTGATTCATGTTATTGCATGTTTACATTGGTAAAACATGACATCAAGTTATATGCCTCAAATTCAATTACATGAACATGATTTATTTTTTATGCAGCTATTTTGCCTGTTAATATTTCTGATATGAAATGTGACATTCCCGATTTAAGTGGTGATAATTATAAATTATGGAAGGAGAGAATTCTTCTTCAATTAGGGTGCATGGATATTGACTATGCTATCAGGAAGGATGAACCACATTCAGTTACATCTACTAGCACTCAGGCTGAGATTGCTGCGTATGAACGATGGGAACGGTCCAATCGCCTCAGTATGATGTTCATACGTACTAAAATTTCTGCTAGTATACGTGGTTCAATTCCTGAGTGCAAAAATGTCAAGGAACTTCTGAAGGCTATTGATGCACAATTTGAGTCTTCAGATAAGGCAATGGCTAGCACCCTAATGACAAAATTATCATCAATGAAGCTCACTACGGTTGGAGGTGTGCGTGAGCACATCATGAAGATGAGGGACATTGCGGCTCAGTTGAAATCCCTAGAGGTTGAGATGTCAGAATCTTTCTTGGTGCACTTTATTTTGAGCTCACTCCCACAGCAATATAGTCCCTTCAAAATATCTTACAATACACATAAGGACAAATGGTCAATTAATGAACTTCTGACCATGTGTGTTCAAGAGGAAGGGAGGCTGATTTTAGAAATGGGAGAAAGTGCACATTTAGTCACTCACAGAAAGACTAAAGCTCCCAAAGCCAAACGCAAAGGAAAGGGTAAAGTATCCATCCATACAGAAGACAAGAAGGAGTCCAAGTGCTTCTTTTGCAAGAAGAAAGGACATATAAAGAAAGATTGTCTCAAATTCAAAGCTTGGCTTGACAAGAAAGGTACTCTAACCTCATTCGTATGTCATGAATCCAATTTGGTTATATGTCATAACACATGGTGGATTGATTCTGGTTCTACAATCCATGTTTCAAATACCTTGCAGGGTTTTCTAAATCAAAGGAAACCATTGGGAAGTGAACAAAGCATCTATTCAGGAAACAAGATGGGTTCACATGTGGAAGCAATTGGAACGTGCAGACTTATTTTACATTCTGGTTTTGTTTTGGATTTGGAAAAGACATTTTATATTCCAAGTTTCTCTAGAAATTTGATTTCAGTGTCAAGGCTTGTACCAGCAGGATATTCCTTTAATTTTAATAAAAGCTCTGTTGATTTATTTTATAAATCTAAGCTTATTGGGAATGGTACATTGTCAGACAATCTTTTCCAAATCAATCTGAAAAATAATACCACCTATAATGTGATGCACGCCCAAACTGGTATGAAAAGATGTGTTATAAATGAGAATTCCTCTATTTTGTGGCATCGGAGATTAGGTCATATCTCCATTGAGAGAATTAAAAGATTAGTAAAAGATGGAGTACTTGATACTCTTGATTTTACTGATTTTGACACTTGTGTGGACTGCATAAAGGGAAAGCAAACCAACAAGTCCAAGAAAAATGCCAAGAGAAGTTCGGAAATACTGGAGATCATACATACGGATATCTGTAGCCCAGATATGGATTCGTATGGTCAGAGATACTTCATCTCATTTATTGATGACTATTCACGATATATGTATCTCTACCTACTTCATAATAAGAACGAAGCATTAGATGCCTTTAAGGTATTTAAGGCAGAAGTAGAGAAACAATGCGGCAAGCAAATTAAAATCGTGAGGTCAGATAGAGGTGGAGAATATTATGGTAGATACACTGAGAATGGACAAGCACCTGGTCCGTTTGCTCGGTTTCTTGAAGAAAATGGAATTGTTGCACAATACACCATGCCAGGGTCTCCTGACCAAAACGGTGTAGCTGAAAGGAGAAACCGGACATTATTGGACATGGTAAGGAGCATGATTGTCAGCTCTAAGTTACCTAAATCCTTGTGGACTGAAGCTCTTAAAACTGCTGCGTATATATTGAATCGGGTTCCAACCAAGGCTGTTTCCAAAACGCCATTTGAGTTATTTAAAGGTTGGAAACCGAGTCTGCAACATATACGTGTTTGGGGATGCCCATCTGAAGTAAGAGTCTATAATCCACAAGAAAAGAAACTAGACCCAAGGACTATCAGTGGATACTTTATTGGATATGCTGAGAAGTCCAAGGGTTATAGATTTTATTGTCCATCTCACAGCACTAGGATTGTGGAATCAAGAAATGCAAAATTTCTTGAGAATGACTTGATCAGTGGGAGTGATCAATCTCAGTATTTGGCTTCTTCTGAGAAAGATCATTCAGTTATTCCAGCTTCCACTTCAAGTGAGGGATTGGTTGTTATTTATAGCACTCCTCAAACTCAATTAAGTGCCCAACAACCAGTCATTGAGATTTCACAAGCTGATGGTAATCTAGAAGATCGTGTTGTTCATCAACAATCAGTTGTGCAAGATACTCCTCAAGAGGTCATTGACACAACATTAAGAAGATCAACTAGAATAAAGAAATCAGCAATTCCTAGTGATTATGTTGTGTATCTACATGAATCTGACTATAACATTGGAGCCGAAAATGATCCTGAAACGTTTTCACAAGCCATGAGTTCTAAGGAATCAAACTTGTGGTTCAATGCCATGAAAGAAGAGATGGAATCTATGGCATCTAATCGAGTCTGGGATCTTGTTGAGTTGCCTGATGGTGTAAAAGCCATTGGATGTAGATGGATCTTCAAAATAAAGAAAGACTCACAAGGCAACATTGAGAGATATAAAGCAAGACTCGTTGCCAAAGGATTCACTCAGAGGGAAGGAATCGACTACACGGAGACATTTTCTCCTGTATCCAAGAAAGACTCTCTCCGAATAATTATGGCATTGGTAGCTCATTTTGATTTTGAGTTACATCAAATGGATGTGAAGACCGCATTCCTTAATGGAGATCTAGAGGAAGAGGTTTACATGAAACAACCTGAAGGATTTTCCTCTAGTGATGGTGAGCATTTGGTTTGCAAACTTAAGAAATCCATATATGGATTGAAACAAGCCTCACGTCAGTGGTATTTAAAATTTCATGATGTGATCTCTTCCTTTGGTTTTGAAGAGAACATCATGGATCAATGTATATACCAGAAGGTTAGTGGGAGCAAAATTTGTTTCTTGGTCCTATATGTGGATGACATTCTACTTGCAACCAATGATAAAGGGTTGCTACATGAGGTGAAACAATTTCTCTCTAAAAATTTTGATATGAAAGATATGAGTGAGGCATCTTATGTCATTGGCATTAAGATCCATAGAGAAAGATCTCGAGGCATTTTGGGATTGTCTCAAGAAACTTATATCAATAAAGTCTTGGAGAGATTTCGGATGAAAAATTGTTCACCAAGTGTTGCACCTATAGTGAAGGGTGACAAGTTCGCTTTGAACCAGTGCCCTAAAAATGAACTTGAACGGGAACAGATGCACAACATTCCATATGCTTCAGCTGTTGGAAGCCTAATGTATGCTCAGGTTTGCACAAGACCTGACATAGCATTTGCAGTAGGAATGTTGGGAAGATATCAGAGTAATCCAGGTTTAGACCATTGGAGAGCTGCTAAAAAGGTCATGAGGTATCTTCAAGGGACCAAGGACTACATGCTCATGTATAGACAAACTGATCATTTGGAGATAGAGGGCTACTCAGATTCGGACTTTGCTGGCTGCGTTGATTCTCGGAAATCAACATCAGGATTTATATTTATGTTAGCTGGTGGAGCCATATCATGGAGGAGTGCAAAGCAGACCTTGACTGCTACCTCTACTATGGAAGCGGAGTTCGTTGCTTGTTTTGAGGCTACATCGCAAGGTGTATGGTTGAAGAGTTTCATCTCAGGGCTTAGAATTGTTGACTCCATTACTAGGCCAATTAAACTGTACTGTGACAATTCAGCTGCTGTATTTTTGGCTAAAAACCATAAGAGTGGTAGTCGAAGTAAACATATCGACATTAAGTATTTAGCCATAAGAGAACGTGTTAAAGAGAATAAAGTGGTCATAGAACACGTTAGCACTGAATTGATGATAGCTGATCCTTTGACTAAAGGCATGCCAATTAAGAAGTTTAAGGATCATGTGATAAGAATGGGAGTTGGTTCCATGATATAATTGTATTGATAACAATTTGTACAAAGAAACTCTTATTTCAATCGTTTGTTTATTTCTCATTCAGGTGTACACGTTATATGACTTTTGAGAAATGACAAACTTTTCTTTTGGACTCTGAATAAACATATGGTTTATTCATTATGTTATGTTGTCACATTTGGAATGGTGATAAAGAAATTGAATGCATTGTAATACATAGAAGATAATACTCAATTATAGAGGACCTATCGCTATGATTCATGTATTTAGTTTCTTGTTCAGTGTTGATAAAATATACGGACCAAGTGGGAGAATGTAGTAACATATCTTATTAATGGTCCTAATTTATTAACTCAACATATCCCCCATTAAAGTGATAACAGCCCCCTCCCTTAATTCCTAAGCGCTCGCTTCCTCCCTTAATTCCTAAGCGCTCGCTTGATGGGGCAAGCGTTGAAGGAAAAGGGTATAAAATAGGAATCCATCCTAAGGTTTCAGTACAGAGTTCTCTAAGGTTTCAGAACACGATTCTCTCAAGAGAGATCCTAAAGTTTCTGAATACGGTTCTCTCGAGAGATCCTAAAGTTTCAGAACAAGGTTCTCGAGAGAGATCTTAAGGTTCTATAGAGAGAAACCTAAAAGTGGAGGCATTGGAAAGGTTCTATAGAGAGAAACCTAAAAGTGGAGGCATTGGAATTGAGTCCCTGATCAAGAGCAATCATGAAGGCATACACCATCTGAATGCGAGAGCTCGTTGATCAGAAGACCGATCCATCGAGAGGAAGAGGAAGATCAAGAGGGAAGATCAAGAGGGAAGATCAATCAAGATCGGATTCCTTACCACCATTAAATAATAATGGCTGGAGGTAATTATGTTTAAGTAAATTAAGTCTAACACCAGATGGCTATGTAGTATTTGGAGGAATTATCAGGATGGTAGAAACCCAGCACGAACTTCCCCCTTTGGAGGTTAGCTGCTGGTCCCCCGAGATGTAGGATTTGGCAGAGATGGTGTCATCGGAGGAGGAAATAGGGGTTTGGAGAGCTAAGAAAAAGAGGAACAGGAGGAGAGAGATGAAAGGGAGAGAAAGGGAGATGGAGTTTTGGGAAGAGCCATGGCTGCAAAGCCTTGAGGCGGAGGACAGGCATAAGTAAAAGAGAGGGAGGAACGACGGGGAATTGTCGGAAAAATGACTTTTCTTTCATTTGGCAAAGTCTTCATTTAGTTCATGACTCAATTGGTATTTGACCAAGTTATGGTGCCAACTTACTTAAGTGTCCTTGTTTTTAAAGGTTTTTATTTATTTTTTATTTTTAGTTTTATGTTAGACTATTAAATTGGAGGAGTACTTTAGGAGGTTAATAGTATCTTTAGGAGGTTAATAGTATCTCTAACAGGTGCAGAATTATTTCTTAAATAAAATATTAAAAAAAATGTTCGCAAAGTGAATTGGTGCAAGAGTTCAAGTCTAATGCTCCATGAAAGTTGGATTTTTTAGGATTTCAATAATTTTATTTCAAATTAAGATTTATATTAATGATTTCAAATCCATTATATGTACTATCAGAACTAGATTTTTGTTTAGGTGTAATTTACTATTTTATTGTTGACAATAAAAAGAACCTCTTGACGCGAGCATACAATATTGCAACGTATTGTATACATTTAATTACTTATTGAAGTATTCTTTTAGAAGGAAACATCTAAAATATTAATGATATTGCTTCTTATTGAAGTATTCCTTTAGAAGTAAATATCTAAAATATTAATGATATTGCTTCTCATTGCTAAACACCTTGTTAACATATACTGAATGAAATTATTGTATGTGAAATTTTTTACGAAAGACATCAAGATACTATTTGCCATCGATGCCCATCCAAAGTTCAATAACTTGTAAATGATTTAAACATAAAAAGATTATTTACAAGATTACATATATTAACATTTTTAAATTATTTTGTATTTGCTTAACTATAAATTTGCATAGATGATTTTCATTCGATTCGAACTTTATCACTGCTTGAAAAGCACCAAATTATTTACTAGGCATCTATAATAATTTTCAATGCAAATCAAGTTGACCGCCTAATTGTCTGTGCATCTAGCATGGATGGTATTTTCTTTTAATTCTCCTTCTTTTAATGCAACCTACCAAATTTTATTTTTACTTATTTTTCTATATTTTATGTTGTTAAAAGTAAATATAAAAAGCACAAAAGATAGAGATTTAATAGGAGAGTCCCAACAAGTAGAGTTCGGTAGAATCAACTTGTACCTAAATTTTTTATATGACAAAGCAAGAATTAAAACTAAAATATAATTTTATAAAAGGATAAAATTATTTTCTTTTATAGTAGCTATTTTATTTCAGGATTGAATTGAAATATTTGCCAAGTAGAGATGGATCCCGATTTGCAATTCTAACAGCTACAAACTATTTTCTTTCAAAAAAAAAAAGTAAACATTGCCTTCTTTTAATTATTCACATACTATAGTTTATTCTCATAAACTATATTTTATGAGAATAAACTCTTCTTAAGACTATTTATTGCAAGAATATATGAGCATGCTAGAAAATTCTTGGTTGCAAATAAATGACCATGCTAAAGTTTTATAGCTTTCAAAATGATTTAAGTATAGTCAAGCATAAGAAGGTGACTATAAAAGCTAAGTTACAAGCTACAGGTTATTCCTAACTATAATATGTTATTTGGCTACTCCTAAGATATAAAGAAATATTTTTGATTATATTTTGATTAGGTCGAATCTTTGCAAATACTATCTTCTTTTATATTTATAGTATGTCGATCATAATTGCATGAAGCAACTGCTAGCGTCTTTAGCAACTTTTTGTCAAAGTCTCCCATTGGCCTATAATAACTCTTCGCTAACTTTACAATTTTAACAACTATACTTTGGTTCCCAGATGGCAACCCAAGAGGGGGGATGAATTAGGTTCTAAAAAAATTTAAGCAAATTTAAACAAGTAATGCTAATGTGCAGTATGAGTGCAAGGAAAGATATTGCAAGCAGATTATGAAGAGGTAAAATAAGAGAAAATAGTCAAGCATGCCAAACACAAGAATTTTATAGTGGTTCGGTGTTAGCTACACCTACATCCACTCCCAAAAAACTCTTAGGCCACACTATAATCTTTCTGATTATAGCAGAGTTGTTTTACAAGCTCATAACTCAAACTTGTTATTTTGCCCTGGGATCACAACGAGCCCAGCTAGTTTTCACAGGATAACCAGCACAAAATCTTTCACAAGCTTCCTAGCTTGCACAAGGCCAAACTGCCCCTTTGATTCAATTTTTTGATTGAATCAACTAACTAAAGCAATATGAGTCTGTGTACAATAGAAATAAAGCTCCAAAAATGAGCAAGTATAACAGTAAAATTAAATAGAAATAGATGGAGCCTGATTAGAAGATATTCAAAATAGGCTTTTCTTCTATTCTTCTTTTTCTCTCTTTGATCTTCCTCGAGATATCCTTGGAGCTTTGGAAGATTCTTTGATGTTGAAGCTTTTGAAGCTTTTTTCTTCTCCCTTTGATTTGATGAAAATCCCTCAAGATTAGCTTTAGATTCATGGGATTTTCCTTAACCTCTATTTTCGCTCTAGAGCTTTTGAAATTTAAACTTTTCTCTTGTTGTTTTTCACTTCTCCTCTTCTCTCCTTTTTGAATGAATCTGGGGCTTTACTTATAGTCATCCTCTAAATTCACTTTTAGAGGCAAACTAGCCATTATTAGTAGGTTGAAGAATGTTTAGCATGAATGGAAAAAGAGCCATTGGAGTTTGGTAGAAAAATGTCAGGCTCTGAAGCCATTTCTAACAGATTTGGAGTTAGCTCCTGACAAGGTCGAGTCGACTGGAACAGATGTGAGAGTCTGCTCGAGCATGGGATGGTCAAAATTGAATTTCTTCTGTAGAGGAGTCGGCTCAAGTTATTCTTGGGGTCGGCTCGAACTTGTGCGGGAGTCAACTCAAGTTGAACTCTGAAAAATACATTCTCTATATAATTGACCGAGTCAGCTCGAGACTCTATAGGAGTCGACTCAAGCTCGATGCAGAATTGAGGTCTCTTTGTCTTTCTAATAGAGTCAACTCAAAATTCTGAAGGAGTCGACTCAAGATTGATGCAGAAATGCAGTCTCTCTGTCTTTCTAACGGAGTCGACTCAGGACTCTATAGGAGTCGACTTGAGTCCGTGCCAGAAGTGCCAAAACGTGCCAAAATGCACCAAACTATAGGACTCGACTCTAAGTGCTGAAATTGATACTTAAAGCTATACTCAATACCAAGCTCGATTTTTCTTATGATTTTGATTGAAGATTTAAATTTATGAAACACTTAATCAAAATCATTAGTACTAAGGAGAATATACTCAAGTAGTTTTTGTTATTCATCAAAATCAATATTTGGATCAATATAATCCTTCTTCTTCGCTTTTCAGTTTACTAACCAAAAGTTAGTAATCCTATGTTTTACCCAGATGATGCAACCCAAGAGGAGGGGGAGATGGGGATGAATTGGGTTTCTAAAAAATAATTTGGCAAGTATGTGCACTTAGCAAATTTCAAGTTTAATCAAAGTGTTGTGTAGCAAAGTGAAGAGACAATAAAAAAGCACCGCAGAAATTAAATTATATAAACACAAACAATATATAGTGGTTCGGTGCCAAACTCAACACCTACATCCACTTTCCAAGAACCCTTTGAAAATTTTTACTATCAACCCTAGCCTTTCGGGCTGGCTTCTTATTTCACATGCATAAGGAAGCCTTTCACAACCCTAGCCTTTCGGGCTAGCTTCTTGTTTCACAAGCACAAAGGGGCTTTCAATCAATCACAAGACTATCAAGATTTAAGTACAAGAAGTTCCTAAAATGAGCAGATAAAGTTCCTGAAAGATAGGCACCTATATAGGCACCTAGTTTGCAATAAGTCGCTATATAGGCGCGTTGTTTGCAACAAGTCGCTTATATAGGTGCCTTGTTTCAAAGATATGGCAAACCGTCCTTAGCAATTGAAATGGGATTTACAAAAATGCCATGGAGTGCTTTCAATGGGATTTATAAGAGTGACATGGAATGCTTTTAATGGGATTTACAAGAATGCCATGCAAGAAAGCTTTACCCTTTTCAAAATATTTTTATCATGACCCAAAACCATACTCAAGAGCCATTTCAAGGAAAAAGGGAGCTTTGGAAAACAATTTTGACATAAGAATTAAATTAAAGATAGTTCTAGCTGTTTGAAAGATAGATGCTCTTTTGAAACATGAGTTCATTTGAAAGATAAATACTCCATGGAAACATAAGTCTTTTGTAAAATAAATACTCCATTTAAACATATTTCATTTGCATTATTTGAAAATATTTTTACTTAGAAATCAAAATCATATTAGTCTCATTTTATCTTTGTGTTACCTTTCTCTTGACTTGAAGATTAATTTTGGTTTAGAGTAACACCTTCTTCTTGATGCCTCATTTGAAATTAATTTGACTCAATAATAAGGTCATTAGTACCATACTTAATTATTTTGAAGTCATCAAAATCAATATGAGGTCAACACTATGTAGCTCTATTAATCTGAGAATATCTGCTATTAATAATCTTTTAGTTAAATAATCAATTTATTTCAATTTATTCATTAGAAAACTAAAATAAGATGTCAATAATAATATAATCATTTTCTTAAACAAGTTCAACAAATAACTATTATAGTTGAATTTGACAACCCATAAATTTTAACATAGGATAAGGTGACATTCTTAAAATAATTTACCTTTTAAAAAATATATTAAAGAATATAAAGTATTTAATGCATTAAATACATACATCATGGTAGTCTTTTTCTTTACATACTATTTGACTTATTATATCTGCTGATGTTGCACTATAAATTGTATTGTTACTATTGCTGCAAATTTTCATTATCTAACTTGAGAGCGAAATGATGGTGCACGTGGGAGTCCAGGTGGTGCCCTCTTATCCTCGTGGACCTGCAAAACAGCGTCCTTATGTAGAAGATTAAGGTGGGTGGTGCCTGCGGAAGACCCTTCGACACTCAAGTCAATGGAGATCCTTGGCCACAGTTAATGTGGAGAAGGTTTGAAGAGAAAAAAAATTCAAAGAGGGGTTTTAGAGTGAAATGGCATCCATGAAGGATTTTTTCAGTGCATACCTGAGGGATCCTAGACCTGATATTTAAAAAGCAGAGATGGTATGTAATATTATCTGATTTTTTGGGTGCAGTTGCTGAATTTGGAGGAGGATAAGGCTGATTTTGATGTATACCATATCGGGGGAAATTCAGATCCGCTAATCATGAAGGAGGTTATATCTTGATCCCATTTCCATAAAAGGAGGCTTATTCCGAGATTCCCGTGATCATGGTGATCTGGTATCCGAGATATTTAGCGGGGCTGAAGGTTGACATAAGGAACAGTCAGTCGGCGACTCCTGACTTTTAAGGTTTGGCAACCCTAGTTTGGGAGCGAGACTCAACAAAGAAAGCTGAGGGTCGGTCGACCGAGCTCGTTCTGGTGAGACTCGGGGGAGATGCTAACGAATAGCTCGATGAAGTATCAATCAGCTTGCAAGGGTCAGTTGACTTTGGGCAAGCGAGCCTTGGGGAGATGTTGACAGAATAGCTCAACGAAGTATCAAATGGCTTGCAAGGTCAGTTGACCTAGCCCAATTGGGTGACATGTGGTAAAACCAAAAATCATGCGCTTGAACTGAGAGGTCGCAGCTCCTAGGGTTTCTCACTAATAATGTCCTCTGCCTTTTCATGCGATAGTTTAAAAAAGAGGGGACCGACATCTTCCACAATCACATCCTTTCAAATCCTTATCATTATTCTCCCTTCTAAGGCTAAGTGTCCCCAATTGAAGAAGACCATGGCCTGCCCTATTTCCATCCATTCCAAATATATGGAGCACCCAACTTGCATCGCCTCATCGGTGACTCCAACGGATTTGAAGAGAATCCATCGTGAATATTGGATTTTCAACGACTACGATTGCAAGTGCCGAGTCCTGAGCAAAAAACTTCAAATGAACTGGAGTCTGGGACTTTCTTTTATGAGAAGTGCTTCAAGGCGGGCATCCGCCTTTCCCTTCATCCAACGGTTGATGGGGTTATGGAGTTTCACGGCATCTACCCCACAGCGGTGGTGCCAAACTGTTGGCGCTACATCATGGGGTTCAACTCTATATGCCAGTTCGTAGGGATGACAACCACAATGCCTCTGTTCTGGGTGTGCCACAACATCGTCTTCCCTAAGAACTTCTGGCCCTACATCGAACCTCGAAGGTCCTTCAAGAGGGTTTCAAGGGTTCCATCCTAGATAAAGAGATGGAAGCCCTATTTTTTTATAATCCATTGGAGCGACAGATGTCTCTTCCCTTGGTTGTGGGGGAAATTTTCTGAGGACCTGAACAAAGCTTCTCGGCTATCGAATTAGGAGGTCAAAGACTTAAGATTCTCTCTAACAGGGGGTGCTCTTGGTCAGAGTTCTTCTGACTAAAGATGCACTCTTCACCACCAGCCTTAGCATCATCGACCTTCGGGATAAGTCTAATTTTAAGTTTACTAACCCTCAAATCTATCTGCTGGGGCATGACTAACTATCTAATTGTTCTATGTTCACAGCAGCCAAGTCGGATCTTGGGGCTTGAATGAGGGAGATGCTTAAGAGTAGCTCGGGCAAGAAGGGTGGGAAACTGTCTTGCCTGGCCTTGCTGAGCCCTACAAAGAAGAAGGCAAGCCTCGGCTTCGAGTCTTCCTCACCACTTTCTCTCAGGTCTTTCCCAGCCTTGTCGAGCCCTTCAAAGAAGAAGGCGAGACTCGGCTCCCCGAGCCCTTTGAGAGAGGGTGACGAGGAAGGCTCAGACCAGGCCTTGCCTTGATCCCAGTGCCAAAGGAGAAGGTGCCAGTGGAAAAAATAAAAGAAGCATTAGTTTAGAAGAAAAAGAAGCCGGATGTCTTAGCGGACAGGTTCTAGGAAAGAGAGGATTTTCCAATGAGCCTGGACTTCAATAAGGGCCCCAACTCACTCATCTGTACCCTAGTTTGCATCATTCCCTATAGCCGATAGACTTTTGAGGAACATTAGGAGTATCAAAGAATAAAGAGGACGATCAAATCCAAAGGGTTGAGGCGCCATTGCTGTGAGTGGCGAATATATCCCTTCGTTTACAAAGGAACCTCTCCCGAAGAGCAGGAGAGGCCGGGAGGGGTGCCGAGGACTGAGAGGGTCCCTCGGGAGAGAGTGTCGGTGAGGATGGACCCTCGAATGAAAGGGTCGGTCAGGCTGGTCCTTCCTGACAATTTGCTACTGACCCTAGTTGGAGTTGCTGAAGTCATGACTTCATGTATTCCGCTCCATCCTCCGTCCAAAAGGAGGTCCTTTGGATGCGGAGCATGAGGAAGCTAGCAAGGGACAGTCTCCTTCATAGTCAAGGGGTTTAAGCTCCCTAAATTCTTGGAGGACCTCCCGTTGCTGGGAGCGAGGACCTTTTGAAGGACATGAACATTTATGCCTTCTGGTAAGTGAGAATGTCTTTTTTTCTCTTCTCTTTGATATATTTTGTTATCTCCGGGCTTGCTCATTTGTTTGGTTGCAAGGGATTATCCTCCAAGGGCACTTGATAGGCGGTTGATAGCCGTAATAGAAGCTGCAACTTCAAAATAAAGAGGGCTTGGCTAGCTAGAAGTCTGAAAAGCTAGCCAAGACCTAGGCTGAGCTTGAAATAGCCCATATATTGGCCGAGGAAGCCTGTCGACATTGTTGTGTCTCAAGCAAAGACCGCAAAGGAAATAAATATGCTGAATAAGAGCCTTGCTGACAAAGGTCGCAAGCTTGAAGCTTGCCGATAGCATGAATGAGCTTGCATCCACCCAATATAAGGCAGAAGAGGTTCGAGCAAAGCTGGAATATGCCTGAGGGAAGCTTAACCATTATAAGAAGGAGAAGAAAAGGCTTCACAAGCAGGCTGCGGAGGCAAGGGAAAAGGTTACTCGGCAGGCCAACATCATTGCAAAGGTATAGACTTTGTTCACTCTTCCATAACGATAAATTCTACCTTACCTCTATCTAAATGAGATCTATCGGCTTTATTTCTTAGGCAAAGGAGAACAAAGCTCGAGCAATGGAGCACATCAAGATGTTAGAAGAATTATTTATGCGCCATCTACAAAGCTTTGAGTCTCAAGTCCGGATCAACGAGGCCAACAATCAGAAAAATATAAGAGTTCAGCCTAGTTTCTCAAGGAGAAACTCTCATTCTCGAAGGAGGCCTATATGTTGGGGTGACTAAGACGTATCAGAGGATCATCCAACAGTACCCTGACTTGGACCTCTCTTCCTAGAGGACGAGGGGTATTGTGTTGCCTCAATGTCGGCTGATACCCCAGTTGCAACTCCCTTATCCGTCGAAGCCAAGCCCGACAAAGATGGTGCCCTAGAGATAGAGTTCGAAAAAGTCGCGAAGGTAGACTCGGCTAAGGTTCCCCCATCCATTACTGAAGAAATGAGTCAATCTACTCTAGCTCTTCCTCCTTTGGTGGTTTCCCCCAAGAAAGGCTCAGCACCGAATAATCTAGCCAAGCCTTAAATTTATCCCTTCTTTCTTTTTGTAACTGAAGAGATTTTTTTTTCATGCCGTAAGGCACTATTGTTATAAATAATTCTTTTGTAATAAGCAAGTTAATGAATAAATTTTTATTTTTTCAATTGCTTGTACATTCTTCATAGTTTTGTGAATGATATTCGTGTAGCTATTTGCTCAGAATGTTTTACAATCGTTGAACTTAGGCTCCATGAGAATAGCATAAGGGTGTTTCAACCGAAAGGTCAAAGAAATAACTTAAAGATGTCTTAGCCCGGCTCAAGGTTCAAGAAGACAATAGATCATACTCAGCCCTATCGAGGTTCAGAGATATAAAAAAATAGGAATTCTGCCTAGGTGAGGGTTCAAAGAGTTAACTAGATGTTCTTAACCCTATCGAGGTTTGGAGACTTAATAAAAAAATATCTCAGTCTAGCTGAGGGTTCAGAGAAACTATGTAGTATGCTCGGCCCTGCCGAGGTTCGAAGAATAAATAATAATATGCCCAGTCCTACCAAGGTTCGAAGAAATAACGTGCTTGGCCCTGTTGATGTTTGAAGAAATAACTTTCTTGGCCTTGCCAAGATTTGAAGAATAAGTATAATGTGCTCAGCCTTGCCGAGGTTTAGAGAAATAATGTGCTTGGCCCTATCGAGGTTCAGAGAATAAGTATATTGTGCTCGGCCCTGTCGAGGTTCAAAGAAAAACGTAGAACATGCTTAGCCTTGCCGAGGTTCGGAGAAATTACTTGGCCCTACTGAGGTTCAAAGAAATAATATAGAAAAACCTCAGCCCGACTGAGGGGTTCAGAGATAGAATTCATAGGACTAGCAATTGGAAGAAACCTATTTCTCATTAACATCTTAGAAAAAGATGATTATTTGGAGAGGATATATTTAAATGTGGAGAAGTTTATTACAACGAACAAGATCATTCAGTTGAGCAATACTTTGCTGATATATACTCAGAGGTTGTTCGATTTTTATGTTCTAGGGATGGTTTTCCCATCGAGGTCTTGGAGTTGATAGGTGCCTGGTTTGATGGCTTCTACAACTTGGTAAGGGCCTTTCTAGCTCAGAGTCAGTTTTTCTTGTTTCGTCGGCTTAGAGACCGAAGCTTTGTGGAGCACAAGGTCACCGGAAAGGAAGAACTTCCCTTTCACTTGGGAAGAGTAGTAACTAGACACGCTCTATTGGTATGCAGCCATTTTGGTTTGGGCCTTTTCTCTGACTTCTTCAATTAGGTCGAGGTTAGCCTGCAGTTGTTCATCATTTGCTTCTTCAAAATAACTTTTGACTCTGGGCAAGGGTAGGCCTACTTCGACCGAGATGACGGCTTCAGTGCCAAAGGCCATCCTAAATGGACTTTCACCATGAGAATCCTTTACGTTGTTTGGTAAGCCCAAAGGATATGGTGAAGCTCATCTGCTCATCTACCACATGCTCTATTCAACCGAGCCTTTAATCCTTGCAACAACATTCGGTTAGCTACCTCCGTCTCGCCATTAGTTTGTGGATGCCCAACTAAGATGAGTCGGTGGATGATGCTATGATCTTGGCAGAACTCTTAGAATCTTGGATTGTCGAATTGCCGACCATTGTCAGCAATGATGGTGTGTAGAAGACCGAATCAGCAAATGATCAGCCATCAGACAAAGTCTTTGGCTCGGACCTTAGTGATTTGGGCAACTATTTCGGCCTATGTTGATGGAGGAGCCAGAAGAGGAGACGACATCTGGGCATCAAACCATGATAAGAGGAAGCCAGGGATAAGGAATGGGCCCGACGAGGCCGGAGCAGTGGACTGGGATGGTTGTGAGGATGCCATGTTCTGCGAGGGACCAGGCATTTGAGAGGCAGCCTGTTCAAGGGCATCTACGATTCTCCATTCAGGATGATATCTTTCTCTTTTGAAATTTTTCTTCCATGATTTCAAGTTTTTAGAAACTTGAAGCCCTTTCTCTAGCACTAATTTGTTGCTGCAGATTTTCGTTTCTTGACTTAGAGCAAAATGGTAGTGCATGTAGGAGTCCAAGTGGCGCCCTCCCATCCTTGTGGACCTACAAAACAGCGTCCTCACACAAAAGATTGAGGTGGGTGATCCCTGTAAAAGATTATTCGATGCCCAAATCAGTGGAGATCCTTGATCACAGATAATGAGAAGAAAATTTGGAGAGATGAAAATTTTAGAGAGGGGTTCTGGAGTGTAATAGCATCCCTGAAGGGTTTTTCCAGTGCTTACCAAAGGGATTCTGAGACCTGATGTTTAAAGGTAGCAAAGATAGTATGTTGTTACATGATGTTTAAAGGTAGCAAAGATGATATGTTGTTACCTGATTTTTTAAGTGCAGTTGCGAAATTTGAAGAATGATAAGGCCGATTTTGACGTAAATTTTATCGGTGGGATTTCAGATTTCACTAATCAGGAAAAAGATTATATCTTGCTCCCATTTTTGTGTAATGAGGCTTATTCTGAGATTTTCACGATCATGGTGATCTAGTGTCCGAAATGATCGGTGCGGGCCGAATGTTGGCATAAGGATAATCGATCGAGCGACTCTCGATTATTGAAGTTCGGCAACCTTGGTTCAGGAGCAAGACTCAGCAAAAGAAGCCGAGGGGTCAGCCGAAGTTCGTTGTAGCGAGACTTGGGTGAAAATGCCGATAGAATAGCTCAGTGAAGTATCATTCGGCTCAAAAAGGTCGATCAACCATAGCCCAAAGCGGGTCCCATCGGCTGTCCGCACTAGCCAATTTATGTGCAAACTTCTTACCCCACATCAACTACATTCACTTGCATCACCATATATTGGATCCTTTCCCCCACCCCCCCCCTCCCCCCTTTTCTCTTTCTCTCTGTCTATCTATCTATTATATATATATAATAGAGAGTGAGCAGAATCTGAGGAAAGAATGGAAAGATGATTCCACTATATTTCTGACCCGGAAGAGAATTCCACCAATCCAGAGGAGAATCTATCATAAGAATATTTTATGCATACCAATAATGTTTTTTTCTTTTCTTTTCTTTTCTTTTCGTCATCCCGCATTACTGGTAGTCTATCTTCTTGATAAAAAAAGAATTAATGGCATATGGCTGAAAATATGGTATCGAATGCATACAAGGCTACCCAGGCTAAAAATAGTGTCAAGAAGACTACTAATTACATGGTCATTTAGTAAGTTCGTTTTCCAATGAAAGTGAAATTGAAAGAGTCGGAAGGAAGAAACGGTAGTCGAAATGAATGCCGGTCAAGGCCAAGAAAGTTAAAGGGAAAGAGTTGGAAGGAAGAAACGGTAGTCGAAATGAATGCCGATCAAGACCACGATCGCAACTTCTCTCTTGCCAAGAAGCGAAGGCCACGACCTCAACAAAATAATGAAAGATCTACGGATAAATATAAAATATCACAAATTTCAACTCGCTGTTGTTCTTTTGGTTTATTTCTTTTGTAAGTATGTTTGGTATTTGCTTCAACCGCCGTTGTAGCCGCGTGTTAAATTCCGCCCTTTCGGCCCCATTGCTGGCATGATTGCGGCGTGAGATCCCGCCGTTCGGAAGCGTTGTCCGTGGTGATGACCGTTGGATGCCGATCACGATTAGCCGCACGGCCGGTGTGGGCCAGGGGCCACGTCCGGTGATGACTGTGTGGGTTTCTTCTCACCGATTTTCATTATACGCCCACCCACCTCTTCTTATTTAGGCCAAATCCCAGGCTTCTGGACAAACGAAGTCAAGTGTTAACGGGAATCAAAACGTGGAAGCAATGTACGAAGCCTCCCTTCTATAGTCCAAGAGGTGAGAGTTTGGGCGACCCTTCCATGAGTCTAGGGAAAAGTTTTACCGGGACCATCTTTTCGTAGGGTGCCAATGTAATGACATGTGCCATGAGCCTGTAGTACCCATGAGCCTGTTTATTACAAGAAAGCAAGATAGATAAGATCAAACTATTGAAAGGGCATTATAATCTATCTCTCTTACAGAGGCAATATTCTTGGTCCCTACATGTTCAAGAGGTGGCTTCCATCAATGTAGCACTTTGCTCTATGGCCCCATAGATTCAAGAGGTGGCTTCGATCGATGTAGTACTTTGCCCTGTGTGACACTTAGCTCCTGCACTTTTATCTAGTGCATACCCCGGACCCGCAGCACCCATAAGCCCGTTTCGTTGCAAGAAAGCAAGGTAGATAAGGCCCATCCCAATTTGGACCACCACAGCTCAATAGGAATCCAATGGGTACTTGTTCATCTTCCTTAATTGTGTGAAGCTATAATAATATTATTAATATAATATAAATACTATAAAAATATAATATATTTATAATATTAATAATATAATATGTATTATATTAATAATTAAATGATAGAATTATGATACTATAAATTATTAATATATATATATTATATATATAATTATATATATATATATATATTATAATATAATTATAACACCTAGTGTATAATATAATTATAACACCTTCACTAGGCCTCATTGGTAGAAAATGTTCAACTGTTCCAACTGGATCCTGGAAAGCTTCGGTTCTTTTGACATATAAATCTTGGAAGTGTCTCCTTATATGCTCAACTGTTGCAGGCATTAGTGTGACAAGGCACCGTTTGTACTGTCATTCCAAAAGCAAAGCTTAACCATTATCAGGATGCACAACAAACGGATTAACCCAAAATATAACAGAAAATAAAACCAAAAACAGAAACAACCGATGGATTAACTCGCTTTTGAAAGCACAGCAGGCACAATAACCTATCTGATGGCAATGAAATTTCATCTTTGGCAACCTGCAGTGGTTAAGCAATCAAGCAAACAAAAAAAATAAGATAGGCTTGTATAATAAAACATTGAAGCTCTCATGAAAAACAAAGTCGTGTGATCCATTTTAAGGATCATTGCACAGGTTAGGCTCGAGATGTACAAGCAACATTAGACCACAAAAAATAAAATAACTCCAGAACCATGTCCAAAGTAGCGTGAAATGTCAATGGCCAGTTTAACGGTAAGTAGTTGCTCCCAGGCAATATAGATATGGCAATCAAGTTGCCTCCATATTAAAACTTACTTCAGATCGAACTTAGAAGGCATTGGAACTTAGAAAATAGAAACTACATATTCATCACATAAAATACTGATATAAGCAAATCAAAAGTAACCATACTTGCTCCATACAGAAAGTCAAACCAACAAGTTCACATAGTGAACTTCATATCACATTAATAAGTCTTAAACCAATACCCGCACGCTGATAGAGGATCCATACAACCTGACAATCCTTGATACTATTAAGTAAACTTATATATTCAGACCCATAAAAGCCCCTACTCATCAGCATCACCACCATGAAGGCGTAGGACAAGATGGAGAGTGGACCATCATCAGGATGCACAGCAAATGGATTAATCCGAAACATAGCAGAAAACAAAATCAGAAATAGAAACAACCAACGGATTAACACGTTTTGGAAGCACAGCGAGCACAATGACCTATGTGGTGGCAATGGAATTCTATCTTTGGCAACCTATGGTTAAGCAAACAAAAAACATGATTGAGAAAGCACACCACATCTTCCATCCTTGGCTCAAGAAGGCATTATCAGCTATTATTTTCTGACGATTACAATTTGCATGCATTCAAGTCAAAAAATGCTATGAGTCTGCCTAACATCATGGCCATAGGGTATCAAACATATGCTTCGCAACTGTTGCATTTAGAAATGCCCTCCAAATCATGATACCATAGCCCATACATTCAGCATCAAAACAAATAGAAAGTCCCTATCAACATTGCCAAATTGAATTGAATATACTAAAAAATATCACAGCCCACACATGCAAAATTATTTAGAATCATAGAACATGGCAACATTGGTAGGTCGGTATCGGTTGCCCACGATATATGGCAACATTGGCAACCTGCATATAGAATTTGCATGAAAATATATAGCCGGAAGCATAAAGTCATCACATGAAAATATCTAATATGATTTGTTGATGATAATTTAAGAACATTACAATTTCAGAAGTCTAAACTAATTGGCACTGAGTCATCAATCATATCTGAAATACGAGTGCGAACAACAAGTAGCAGTTTTCACTTCATCAAACGACATAGAGCAAATCCGATAAGAAATCCTAAAATGAAAGGAAAATTCCCATATAGGACCATTAAAATAGGCTTCATTCCACCCAAATTTATAATTAGCTTCAGTTTATTTAAAATAAATGCAAATGTAATAAACATGGATTGATTTGCTTGCCGAGATTACACTGTCCCACTGTTCATTAGTATTGGCTAGGATTTATCTCTCCGAGTCCCAACTTCAACCAAATAAAGTCGCCAAGTAATGATATTGGCAAAATAATTTTCTCAAATTCTTCATTCTATTTTGCATATTCTGAACATTGTAGTTGTTTTTAGCCTCCCTATTGAATCGATTTATAACCCGAAGGAGTGCGGGCTTGGTAAATGTGTTTTCTATTGTACCACCGCTAAGAAACTCCTCCTTTAGCAATCTTAACAAGATTTTATCCTTTTCATCGGTCCAATTAGTAACCCTAGCAAGGGATGATCCTATTCCATTGTTTTTCGATTTGCCATTTATGATTCTGTTTTTTTTTCTTGGCCTAACTATTCGATGTGATACAAGAAAAGAAAATTAAAGAATGAATATACAATCATCAGTTTGGGGTTTTTTTTTTTTTTGGCCTAACCATTCGATAAGATACAATAAAGGAAAAATAAAGAATAAATATGCAATCAATTGATGAAGCAATATCGACTGCTGATTTCATTTCACTTAATGTTGTTAAAATGCAAAAATATGGTCTTTTATGGTTGGTCATGCTTCATCATACTTCCTGTGAAATGGGTCATATGGTCAACAAACCAAAGGAAAAGGTGTAAACAACAAAATATTGGGCACCATATGTGAGGGGAAAATACTAGTCACATTGAAAATTTATCACAGACTATTTCTAATTCCGAGACACATCGTTGTCTCACAGACTCCCTTTTTTTCCAGCAGCCTTTGAGATGGTAGATATCTCGTGCATCAACCCGAAAGAATAATTCACACAAATCAAGCTAAAAATTGAGTTGAAAAGCAGCTCAAATGCAGGTTCAAGGGTTCAAACTTAAAATAGGGGTGCCAGAACACTCGAAGGAATGAATTGTAATTAAAAAACCATTATTTCCAGGCTGTTGGGAAAAGCTTGACGGTTGTGTCACAGACTTGAAAGAGAGAATGGGGACAGGAGGGCTTAAGTTACAAATCTACCAGATTGACCACATAATAAGTTACAATACGAGAACCCCTGTTTGATCACATAACACAATTATTAAACTTCTAAAACCCAAAATATCAAATATATTAGGGCTCACTTAATCTAATGTTGAATGGTCATAGAAAAGATAATTTCAATAACATATATACTGTTTGTATGAAAACAATACAATAAATCATGATCTGCACATCATGCAAATATAAAGAAAAATTGAGGATACAATGAGAGCACTCGACGAGCTGGATGTAGGAGTCGGGGAAAAGCCGGAGGTGGTAGGAGATGGAGGAACAGAAGAGCTGACAGAGGGGGAAAAAATTCCCGGCAAGCCGGCAAAAACCCAAGGAGCCAGAAAATTGAAAGATCCGACATAGGAAAAAAAAAAATTTTTGAACGAGCCGAAGGTAAAAAAAAACCCAGGTAGCCCGAGGAAGGAGATAGCAAGATTAGGAGAGCTGACATAAAACAAAAAAAACAAAAAAAAATCCCGACGAGCTGAAGGAAGGAGCCTAGGGGATCGAAAGGAGGAGATGATAAAATAAACCCCCAAGTAGCTGGAGAAAGGAGATGGCGGGATAGAAAGAACCAACACAAAAAAAACCCACCAGGGTAGAGGTAGGAGACGGCACGATCCAGAGTAGGAGATGGAGAAAAAAAAATCAAAAATTTTTCAAAGAAGCCGGAGGTTGGAGACGGGAGATCAGGAGCAGGAGATCGAGAGAGTTGGAGATCGAAAGGAGAAGGGGAGCGGTCACGATCTGTGACAAAAAAAAAAGGTTTTTTATGATGATTTTTAATTAACCGGTGTAGTTGTGGCTTTTGGGAATAAGGGAGGCTATCTAGGGATATCCCCTTATCCCCTTTCTCAAATACAGCCTTAGTTTTATATGAACAGTAGCAACAACTGAGTCCAAGGGCCAGCTTTCAAAGCATGAAATATATATGGATTAATTTTTTAATACAAATTAAATTTATATGTATTGTTGCTGGAATCCGTCCTCCGACTCGGATGTGGTCGAGCTTCAGGTTGGGCTCCCTCCTGGACGGACCTGCAAAATAGTCCTCACGCGAGAGGCGTTGGAGGTGGCCCTCTGCGGAAGACCCTTCGACACTCAAGTTAGCGGAGATCAACAACGAACAAATATAGGAAATGTTCTCACTGAAGAGTCCCTCCGGGGTGGCCTTTTAGGAGCTCCGAGCATAGCGTTAATGGCGGAAAGGGATGAGCCAAGATAGAATGAGAGTAGTGCCCTTACCTTAGAGAATCTAGGACTGTGCTATTTATAGGTGATCACCTGATTCTTTGAGCGTATCGTAGGAGGTCTGAAAGTTATTGGGATTCGAGGCTGATTCGAATCAGGCTGTTGTGAGGCCGATGGGATCCATATCTTGTTAGTTAGAGGATCGACGACCGAGAGGGCTATCTGGTGCTTTGAGATTCAGCAATCATATAGGTTATAGGCCGTTTCTGGTAGTATAGGCAGGATTGCATATGTGGATCCTCGCTCGATCATCATAGTTCCGCAGAGGTAGGTGCCTGAGTGCCTTAGTCGGGCCGAGCCACAAAGACGGCCTGATCCATCGGAGTATGGAAAGGCTCGGTTTGCCGAAGTATCTGATGACTCGGTCCACCGAGGTATGACAGAGGAGTAAGCTGGGTGTAAGGATGGTTTGATTCCGCAGAGGTGTGGATATCGCTGGGGCAGGCCAAGAGATAGAGATAGCTCGACTAACGAGGCATAGAGATCGCTCGGGCTCGGGCGATAGATAGAGATAGCTCGGCTAGCGAGGCATAGAGATCGCTCGGGCTGGGGCCGAGAGATAGAGATGTAATCCGTACCCAGGGAGTCCTTGGTTCACCGAGGGGCTAAGGTGCCTCGATCCATCGAGGCATAATGGTTGTTCCATTTCTTGTGGGCACCTCGCAGCGGGTGGAGTCAGAGCTGATCCTAACCCTTGCACAGTTATCAATGCAATAGCGATTTTTGAAATTCTTCAAAAAGGTCACAAATGAGAAAAATAACACCATAGTGTCTCTTAGAAGTGATCATGGCACTGAATTTGAAAATCATTTATTTGAAAACTTTTGCATAGAAAATGGCATCCATCATAATTTTTCAGCACCTAGAACACCACAACAAAATGGAGTAGTTGAAAGAAAAAATAGAACCTTAGAAGACATGGCCCGTACCATGCTATGTGAAAGCAACCTACCAAAATACTTTTGGGCGGAAGCTATAAACACGGCATGTTACATTCTTAATAGAGCTTTAATTAGGCCAATCATTAAGAAAACTCCTTATGAACTATGGAACAATAGAAAACCAAACATAAGTTACTTTCATGCATTTGGTTGTAAATGTTTCATTCATAATAATGGTAAAGATAATCTAGGAAAATTTGATGCAAAATCTGATGAAGGCATTTTCTTAGGATATTCAACATCTAGTAAAGCTATAGAGTGTTTAACAAGAGAAACTTAATTGTAGAAGAATCTATTCATGTAATTTTTGATGAATCTTTAGCATCGAGTTCAGGAAAAATTGATGATGAGGAAGATACAAACATTCTAGAAAGAGACATTGAAAAATTAAATATAGATGTATCTTCAGATCATGAACAAGAAGCTAAAGATAATGATTCTCCTAGTGTTGATGTTGTTGATGCAAATCATAATGATGTAGATCTTCCTAGAGATTGGAGATATGCCTATGGTCATCCAAAAGAATTAATTATAGGTGATCCATCTCAAGGAGTAAGAACTAGATCATCAATGAGAAACATCAATAATCATCTTGCATTTGTATCTCAAATTGAACCTAAAACTATTGAAGAGGCAGAAAAAGATAATAATTGGATGTTAGCTATGCAAGAAGAATTAAATCAATTTACTAGAAATAATGTCTGGACTCTTGTAGATAGACCTAAAGATCATTCTGTTATAGGATCAAAATGGGTATTTAGAAATAAATTAGATGAAAATGGCATAGTAATTAGAAACAAAGCTAGATTAGTCGCAAAAGGATATAATCAAGAAGAAGGAATTGATTTTGATGAAACTTTTGCACCTGTAGCTAGATTAGAAGCAATTAGATTATTACTCGCATTTGCATGTCATATGCATATCAATTTATTTCAAATGGATGTTAAAAGTGCATTTTTAAATGGATTTATAAATGAGGAAGTTTTTGTTGAACAACCCTGGTTTTGAAGATCATGAATTTCAAATCATGTTTTTAAATTGCACAAAGCACTATATGGTTTAAAACAAGCACCTAGAGCTTGGTATGAAAGATTAAGTAAATTTCTGATTGAAAATGATTTTATAAGAGGAAATGTTGATAAAACACTATTTTTGAAAAGAAAAGACAAGGATTTATTAGTAGTACAAATATATGTTGATGATATTGTATTCGGTGCTACTAACAATCTTTATGTCAAGAATTTTG
>UESW01003973.1:0-99351 GCA_900491605.1 Calamus simplicifolius | reverse complement strand
ATGTGATAACACAAGTGCAATTAATTTAACTAAAAATCCAATTCAACATTCAAGAACAAAACACATTGAAATTAGATATCACTTTATAAGAGAACATGTAGCTAATAATGAAATTTGTCTTGATTATGTTAATACTGAAGAACAATTAGCTGATATATTTACAAAACCTTTGAGTGAAGAAAGATTTTGTTATCTTAGAGGTGAATTAGGGATTTGTGACCCTTTGGAATGATTTTGAAACTCTAAGGAATGACTATCTAGATTTCTATTAATTTCTTGATATTTCTTTCATAATTTTAAGGACAAATTATCTAGTCATCTGAGCAATTTGTTCCTCATACTCCAAAGATTTTTTCAAAATTTTATTGAACCTATTTTGACAAGTTTCAGTTGTTTGAATCTCAGTTATTTTTCTCTGAAACTGTCAGTGGAGTCGACACCTCAGTTTGAGGAGTCGACACCTTGTCTGTGTCGCTCTCGGTCCCTGACCTTGGAGCCGACACCCGTATAAGTGGAGCCGACTCCAGTTCGAGCGCTGACTGTGTTAGCGATTTGGAGTCGACACCCGACTTTGCGGGAGTCGACACCTGGGGTCCCAAATCGACTTTATTAGGGCAGAGTCGACACCTCGTCATTTCATCTCTTTTCAAATCCTTAACCAAACTCTTCCCAAACTCTCTCAAAGCCTCCCCATCTCTAATTCCACCCTATTCAAGCCTTCCTAAGGATCTAATGGCACCTAAGAGGAGAGGATCAGTGCTTGGAGTGCCCGTAGCAACCGAAAAGATCGGCGAGACGACCCGTGCGTGAGCCGTCTCCGAGTGATTCCTCTTCAACTGCTTCGGACAATCCAGACCCTTCATCTCCTCAGGTAGATACCCTAGCAGGGAGAGTGATAAATGGGTAGGAAAGTTGATTTCGAGTTCTTTCAATCCGAGGGCTTCTCTATTGGGAATCAAATCAAGGAACTAGGCTGGGATAAAGTGTGTTCTCTAGATGTTCCTACATATCCAGCTCTTGTCAAGGAATTCTATTTCAATCTGTCGAGAGGTGATGGTGGAATCGTGAGCTCAGTCAGAGGTAAAAGGATCCATCTCACTTTTCAGAAATTAGGAAACCTCCTTAGCATTCCCATTACTGGATTAGTTGCCGACATCCACAGTGAGAGGTCAGCCGCTCTATCGAGGATGTTAGGAGAGAAGTTACAGAATTTGAGGAGATTAGGGCTAACCAACTGCCCTTGGAATTAAGATTACTTCACAATATTTGCAGTAGAATATTATTTCCAAAAACGGTCGATTTGAGTATGTCTCCGAGCGAGACATTGTTGTGATGGACAGTGTGTTGACCAGTCAACCCATAAATTTAGCTGCAATGATGATATTTTATATGGCTGAGGCTGGAGGGAAAAGAAGATCATCCTTACCCTACGGCATGGTGCTAACTATGGTTTTCAGGAGCCAAGGTGTTGTGATATTAGACAATGAACCTTCCAAGAATCTCAGGCATACTGATTACTACAGTTTGGCCACCTTGCATCGGATGGGATTTGTTAAGGTCAACGGGCAATGGGAAAGGAAAGGCAGCTTGGATGAGAGCCCCTGAACCTAGACCTTCTGCATCTTTTGAGGCTGGACCATCTGTGAGGGTTCCCTCTCCGCAGCCTAGCAGTCCTGTTCCTGCCCCTGCACCGCTCAAGTTCATGTTCAGTCATCCACTTCATCAGTTGGTTTTTCAGACCTTCAATTGGAGCAACTCAAAGGATTGCTTGCTGCTCAGAAGGATGAATTGAAGACTGAGTTTGATAATAAGTTTATGAATCTTAAAGAAACCCTTTATTCCCTGGATGATCGCATTGGCAAAATAGAATCAACTCTTAGTTCATCTGCGGATTCCTTAAGTAATGATCTGAAAAATATATTTGAAGAACTTAAAGATATATGTGGAGATTCTGAGACCTACTCCAAGTGCAATGCCGAGCTTCAAGATAAAATCATGACTGCTTGCTCTTTTGTTGACAGAAGTTGAAAGAATTTGTAGGGACTCAGAGTGAAGGGATGAAAGATTTTAGATCATTTAACAAGAATCATTAGAACCAATTTGTAATTTTCATGTAATGAAGTCTAAGTGTTTTTAACTTAATTATGTTGTTTGATGTTTGAAATGAAAGTTTAGTTTTTTTTGATGTAATGAAAGTAGTTTCTTTTGTAATACTTGACCTTTGATGAAATGAAATTATCTTTTGATCTATCAAGTTTATCATTTGACTTAACTCTTCTAACCTTTTTGTTGATTACAAAAAAGGGGAGAAAGTTATGTCGTATATGCATTGATTAGTTATGCTTTGATTGGCATTTTTGGCAATTGGTATCAAGTGATTTGATTGGTATCAAGTGATTTTGGATATTAAATAAGCCTAAGTGACAATTGATATGACTGAATTCTAAGTATCCAACACTAAATGTAGAGCAAAAGGAAAAACAACTGCTAAATTGAACTTCATAGGGGGAGCTACCTTATTCAGGGGGAGCTTACTTGTGAGGATCACTTTTTTAAAATTTTGATTTAAGAATCCTATGCATATACTCAATGTTTTTATAATCATCAAAAAGGGGGAGATTGTTGACCCAATTATTGATTTTGATGATTAATAAAGGAATTGAGTATATTTATTTGATTACTAATAGATTTGATAAGTGTTTCAGGGCTTAAAAATATTTGATTGATTTAAAGGCATTAAGAAACGTGTTTTGAATCAATTGCAAAATATAAGTTTCAAAGTTTCAGAGCCTGGAGTCGACACCTAGGAATTCTGGAGCCGACCCCATGGCCAGTCAAATATTCTTCTGATTTTTGATACGGTTCGGAGCCGACACCTAGAGTTTCGAGCGACACCCAGAGTTTCGGAGTCGACACTTACAGTGTCTGGAGCCGACTCGATGCGGGGACAGAACGCTTGATTTTTGACTACCTCGGAGCCGACACTTACAGTCTTTTGGAGCCGACACCTGAGTATGGCGAGCCGACACCTAACTTTTTCGAGCCGACTCCTCGACGAACTCAGAACTTTCTATTTTTGGATAAACGACTTGGAGCCGACACCTGAAAAGTTGGAGCCGACTCCAACCTATCTGGAACGAAATTTTAAAATGCCAGATCAGCTCTAACGGTAATATTTTCTTTTTACCTAACTTCTAACGGATATATTTTGTTTGGAAAAACTTTCCAGGTACATTCCAACGGCTAGTTTTCTCACCAAAAATGGATTAAAGAAATCTATAAAAGGGGAGAACGCTCGTTTGAAAAAAAAATGAAAAAAACGGAAAAAAGAGAGTGCTTTCAAATCAAAAATCCGTGAAGTCTTGAGCCTGAAATCAAGAGAAAAGAGTTCAAACTCAAATCCTTCCACTCCAAAAAGCTCAAAAGAAATCCAAGGCGTTCATATTGGAAAAATCGGAGGATTCCAAAATAGAAGAAAAAGCTCTATTTTTGAGATTTTCTAACTTCTCATCTGCAACATTTGCAACGAATCAAAGCTGAGGCCTGATTCAACATCTTCAAAGAGAAGAGGAAAAGAAGAAAAGCTCAAATCCAATCTACTTCAAACAGGCTTTTCTAACCTTATTCCTTTATTTTGAATATTTGCTCATTTGAGGAGCTTTGTATTATTGAAAAACATTATTCTTTCTTGTTTGTGCTAGTTCTATCAAGGGGATTGAACTAGTGGAGGTAGTATACCTCGGGTCAAGCTAGATTAGCTTGAGTTTAGGGTTTTATGCTGGTGAGCCCGAAAACCGGCTGGGTTCGTTGTGATCCCTGGGAAACAATAAGTTTTGAGTTGTGATCTTGTAAAACAACTCGACTGTAATCAAGAGGATTATAGTGTGGACCCAAGTGGATCTTGGGAGTGGACATAGGTGTTAGATACACCGAACCACTATAAAACCTTTGTGTTTTCCGTGCTTTGATTATCTTTTTCTCTATCTCTTTGGTTGTGTTTAATATTCGCGTTGCATTTAATTTCATCTATCTCCAAGCACATAGTTTTTAAAAGGTTAAAATTTTTTAAAGAACCTAATTCACCCCTCCTCTTGGGTTGCCATCTGGGCCAACACGAGGCATAAAGAGCGGCTTGATCCACCGGAGTATGGAAATGCTCGATTTGCCGAGGTATCTGATGACTCGGTCCACCGAGGTATGATAGAGGAGTAAGCTGGGCGTAAGGATGGTTTGATACTGCAGAGGTATGGATATCGCTCGGGCAGGCCAAGAGATAGAGATAGCTCGGCTAGCAAGGCATAGAGATCGCTCGGGCTGGGGGCGAGAGATAGAGATAGCTCGGCTAGCGAGAGATAGAGATAGCTCGGCTAGCGAGGCATAGAGATCGCTCGGGCTAGGGCCGAGAGATAGAGATGTAATCCGTACCTAGGGAGTCCTTGGTTCGTCGAGGGGCTAAGGTTCCTTGATCCACCGAGGCATAATGGTTGTTCCATTTCTTGCGGGCACCGTGCAGCGGGTGGAGTCAGAGCTGATCCTAACCTCTTGCACGGTTATCAATGCAATGCGATTTTATCCCTCAACAATATGTTTTCAATTTTATATTATTAAATTAAAAATTATATAATTATATAATTTAAAAAAAAATAAAATAAAATATATATATATTAAATTACTTTTAAATTTTAGAAAAATTTAATTAGTTTGAAACCATAGATTAAAAAACAAATGAAATATTTTTGATTTTTTAAAATATAAAATATACAATCAAAATAAAATATTTTTTTTGTGATAGACGTATCTTATTATGAAAATTACCGCTATAATTTTAAGGAATTAGTAGATTGTTGCTTCCTTTGGGGATTGGATGCGAACTTCAAAATTTGTTCCATAGTTTGAGGTAAGGTTAAATTTTAATTTTGAGATTTGTAAGCCCTAGACATTGAGGATTTGTAATTATTTTTTCTAGCTTTTTCATTCCATGCTTCCCTATTTATCTTTTCTAGTTGACTTTTAGGGATTTGGTACTTTCTTTTCGATCTGGGCTCCAATATGTTAGATTTTCTTCTACAATTATGGACCATAATAATTATGATCACAAATTTATTTTTTATTATTGACTTCTATGAATTTTGATATCTAATTATTGGGTTTTGGGTTATCTCGACAATGATGTTGTATGGCCATAAAATAGTCGTGGTCTATAACCAAAATTATTTTTATTTATTGCCGATGATATGGTCCATAGGGCCACTATAAATTATAGTCCATAACCAATTAATAGAACCAGTAAAATACCTTTTCATAAGCAAATGTCTGAATTACATGCAAAATTGATAAACATATATTTTATCTAAGCTAGGCTAACAAGAGCTTCTTCAGTCTACCCATGTCCTTTTTTTATTTCTTTGACTTAAAAAAAATCAGCAAGAGTTTAATGAGCTCACATTTAACAAATAAACCTAATATAAAACATATCATATAATTTTAAAAATATAGCATATCATAATATTTATTTTCATATGTCAAAACTTTCATATCATCTTATCATTTGATATTACGTATATTCTTAAAAATATTATAATCATATTTCATTTTATGTTCAAAAAAATACTTTAAAGTCTTCAAGTCATCATAGTCATAAATCTCTTAGTTCATGTCATCAATTATGTTTCATTTATTTCAAGTCATTTCTCTTTTTAGATCATTAGCATTTGCATGTCATTTTGTTATGCTTCATTTGTTTCAATTCATATTTCACTTTTTATATCATTAGCATTTGCATGTCATTTTGTTACAAATACGCCATGGTCCCAAGCTACGAGCACATGCATTCATGTGACAAGACTAGTGCATCACTTTTAATCTTATAAATGGAGGTGTATCCACCACAAATATTCCATATGGAGGTGGATCTCCATATCATGTCATCAAGTCATAGTGGACGATGAATGGCACATTTTATCTTTCAAAATCTTTTCATTTCATAAATTCTTTAGACTAACTTGCATAAATGAACATTCATATTATCTAGGCTGTACTAATAATAATAATAATATCAAATATTATTACTATTTTATAGATGAATATGCCATAACTACTTATTTTGCATAAATAATATTAATTTATAATTAATTTCATTATTATCACGTATACTATTATTATTACTATTATTATCATTATTTACTTATTTATTATTTTTACTTATTATTTTTTTTTAAATTATTTAAAATTTATCTAAAATCTAAAAATAATAATATTAAGTTATCAAATGAACAAATTATAGTACCAGAATTCTATATGCATGATAATAGCATATAACTAGCAATATTTAAGCATATATAGATTTTTATTCAAAAACTGTATAATTTAATAATTTATTAAAATCGGTAATAATAAATGCCTTACTTTTTGTTCCTAATTCATAAGTCTAAATTAACTATTTAGGTTTCTGGCATCTATAATATAATATTTTGATTTTTGATTTTTAAAAATCATGTTGTTAGAATAAATCCTATCGTTATACATGTTTAGTTCTAAACCGAACCTGAGGTTTGATTATCTCAATATCTATCAGGTAAAATTAAAAAATAAAAATTCTTTTGTAAACTAGAACTATCGCAAATTCATTCTTATATCCCAACATATTGGGTGATGAACAATTTGGACTCAAAAATTAGGCCCGTTCTCTCTCTCTTCCCCTGTTTTTCCTCTCTTCTTCCTGAACCATTGGCCGACGTCAGCGGCTTCCCCAGGCCAGCCAGTCGCCCGACCGTTGTCATCGGCGGCCACCTCCTCCCTCCCTTCCCTTCTCTTCCCCTCTCCCTCTCCTTTCTCACCGATAGCACAGCCACCACGCTCGCTGTCGGTGCAAGGGTGGCTTGGCCAGCCCTCCTCCGGCTGGCCAGTCCCCACCGAAAGCGCGCTGGTCGGGGCCACCGTCACGGCCCGACGAGCCGGCGTGTTCGTCCGGCCGCGCCAAGCCAGCCGCACGGCTGCCTGGGCGGCCTACCACCGACCCTCCCCGCCGGTCATCTAGTCGGGGGACCTGGTGGCACGTCGGCCACCGACAAATCTTCCTTTTTTTTTTTATTATAAATTCTCCGCCCACAGAAATATCTAGCGATCACCCCCGACAATAGCCAAACCTGCGATCCAGGATAGATCAAGCAAAGAGAAAGAAATGACAAGGGTACCTGCTGGAAGAAGTGGCCGGTGAGGGAAAGATCATCGCCAAAAAAATCACCCCAAGGTTCTCTGTTTTCAGACTAAAACAAGAGAGAAAACGATAGAGGATCAAGTTTATTTTCACTCAAAGCTCCAGTGACTCGAGAATTAATCTTGGAAGATGGGAGAACGAAGGTTACCTGATCTTGGATTCACCGAGAGAAGGAGGTGCCTGTGCAAGGTCCAACGGCTTCCCATGATGTTTTAAAATAACAGGGGACACGGTTGCAAGATGACATGAAGAAGAGAAATGGGGAGGGATTTTTAATCCCTCCTTCCTTCTCGTGATGGGGCTTGATGAGCGGAGGAGGCAGCAAAACCTCCTCAAGTTTGGTAATGCATCAATAATCATGATCACGATCGTTACGCTAGTGATGCTGTGATAATCATGGGCGCTACAAAGGTATGGTACATGATGCGAGGGAAAATCGTTACCGCATTAATAAACGTGCATAGCAACAAGGGCCAAATTATCTCTTATATGGCTGATCACGCCATGTTTAAATTGATTAAACAAGCTATGATCTAATAGACAACAAGAGTCACTTGTCAGAGGCACCGACGCCAGATCGGCACCGATGCCAGAGTCAGTCTTAGTACCAATGCCAGAGTTGGTTTTGGCATCGACGACAGAGTCGGTCTTAGTACCAATGCCAAAGTCTCAGCACCAATGCCAGAGTCGGTCTTGGCACCAACACCAGAGTCGATTTTAGTGCCGACGACAGAGTCGGTCTTAGTGCCGATGCTAGAACCAATATCGGCACCGACACCAGTGTCGGCCTCAGTCTCTAGAGTTGGCCTCTCTCGACGAGATCATCAGTAGGCACAGCTCATGTGGCCACCATGACAACCATCTTCATACCTCAGTTTGAGCATCATCGCCATCTCATACCACGTCGAATATTCTGAAAGATGAATCGCCCCGATCATAGAGATTTTGGAATCCCAAAACGAAAGTTGAAACCGAATACAACCTGTCACCCATGAATAAAATCTTGAATTCTTGATAAGGCATCCATCAGCCCCTCTAACCATCAATCCCATAATTGACAGAATTCGAATCGCACCGGCTTTCAACTTCTTGAGATATGCCTGAGAAATCAGGTAACAACCTACTATTCCGACAATCTATAAATACTAAGTCCCAGGACCCCTCGCAGGTACGCAATCTAAGGCCAAGAAAACTCTAGCAAAGGCCATTGCTCTCAAGGGTCATCTCTAAGAGCATCTTTCTATGAGAGCCTTCTTCTCTCATCTGTTTGCTAAGAATTTTTACTGACTTAAGCATCGGAGGGTCTTTTGTAGGGACCACCCCTATGCTTCCTGCATGAAGACTGCCTTGTAGGTTCACTCGGACGGAAGAGTGCTACCTGGATCCTAACGTGCATCGTCCCCAAGCCGAAGAACATATTTTGACATCAACAGATTAGCGCTAGAGGAAGGGCCTCAAATCCCATTAAAAATTGTAATCAACGAGACAAGGTTCCAGACAAGAAAAACATCTTTCTTAATGGCCAACGGCAAGAGAGCAACCATAGATGCTTCTGATCAAGCCACCTCTCAAAGGCCTGATCCTATAAACAACATGACACCCTCATAGCCATCACGATCGAGGTTCCTCCATCGCTAGTAGCTCTGGTCACCCAGGACCAGTTTGCCATGCTAGTCCAACAAGTCTAAGCTCTATCATAATTGGTGCAAGGGCTCCATAGTGTTCTTCCTCAAGTTGCACCTTCTTAGCAATTTCTTGGTGGAGCTGCTGCACTTGTTTCCACCGCCAGTTCTTCCATCTAACCCACCTAAAGTTGTGAGCCATCTACAACAACCCATTCTTGAGGAGGATGTAGAACCAACTCCACAGAAGGCTAGAAACAAAACTTTGCCTTGACCTTGCAGGGCTCGTTCTTTGTCTCTAGTCACTTCTCACCAAGATTCGACACCGCGATCATGATCTCCTCATCCAGTCTCTCCGACCATCAGAGATGGCGGGATGAAACAACTCTAGGAGATGGGCCAAGAGTTAGATACTGTCATATAGGCATCCAATCCTCAACCCAAAGTGGAGCAGGGTATATCATTCACCGATAGAATCATGCAAGAAGTGGTCCTAGCTCATCAAACTCCATACCATCGAGTCGTACCATAGGACCACCAACCCTGATGACCACCTAAGTAGTTTTTGATCTATCATGATGTTTCATGGAGCATCAGATGTGATCTTGTGTCGAGCCTTTCCTTCCACTCTATGAGGGCCAGCCAGAATATGGTTCAGCACTCTGAAGCCAAAATCCATCGACTCATTTGACGAACTAAGCCACTCATTCACCAACCAATTTGTCAACAGCCATCGCCACTGAAGAAGATCTGACTCCCTCTTCAAAGTCAAATAGTGAGAAGGGGAGTCCTTGAGAAGCTTTCTTGACCATTTCAACACGGCTATGCTAGAAGTTGACCACCTCAACCATGAGGTGGCTATGTCCACCCTAACAGGCGGAGTATCGAAAGAGGGGACTTTTACTTAGCCATGGAGGTCAATTACCCAAAGAACCTCTCTGACATGATGGCCATAGCAAACAAATACGTCAGGATTGAAGAATCAAGAAGGTCAGCCCAAGCCGAACAATCCAAAAAGGAGAAGAAAGGCTTAGAGAAAAACCAACCCACTTACCCTACAAGCCCACCTTGCCACCAAAAGGCTCCTTCTCCACCACTAAGGGAGCATACGAGAAGCTCAACGCGGAGATTCAATCAGTTTACCCCACTTACCATGCTATGGGCATAGATTTTGATGGAGATCGAGCAGCAACTCCTCCGACGACGCCCCTCTGAGGAAATATGGCTCGAAGGGATATGACAAAATACACCGGTATCATCGAGATTATGGCCATGATACTGAGAAATAATGATAGCTTCAGAATGAAATTGAGCAACTCATTCACCGAGGAAGGCTGGAGCGATTCAGAAGAGCCCCAAAGCCAGACAAAAGAGAGGAGCGCCAACCTGAGCTTCGATAGCAGCCTTCGCTGAACCCACCGGCTACTGGCAACATCAATATGATTTTCATGATCGAATCTTCCCAGGGTCAGCCATGATCGGATCTTTCTAGGGCCACCAAAGAGGGCTCGATCTGAAGGACTCTCATTTTTGGATGAAGACCTTTGAGGGATATAGTATCCCCATGATGATGCATTAGTTGTATCCCTTAACATGAACAATTACGATGAGTTAACATTTTGTACTTTGATGCCTTTGTGCAAATGAATCTATGAGTGGAGGATCTTTGAGCTGTGGACTCTACTCTGATAGGCTTTATTCGCGACACCATCACCCCCAAAGGAATAATTACGCTGGTAGTTTGAGCGGGTGCCTAGCCCTGTGCAATAATTGTCTACACGGACTTCTTAGTGACCAAGCTTCGATCACCATATAATTCCATCTTTGGCAGGCTCGAACAAATGTCCCTCAGAGCTATGATATCCATACCTCACCTTTCCATGAAGTTTCCTACAGAATGGGGAGTGGGGACAGTCTGAGAAAGCCAAGCTGCAGCCCGATATGACTTCATCGCCGACCTTCAATCCTAAAGACCCAAGGTCGATGGACTTGATATCGAAAAGATTTTGCTGAGCAAAGAGGGGAACCTATCGAAGAGTTTGAGGAAGTGCCACTTGATGAGACTTGGCCTAATCGAACTATAAAGGTCGGATTCCAGATGGAAGAAAAGCCTCGCCAAGACCTGATCAACTTTCTCCGAAGGAATGCCGATGTCTTCACCTGGTCATCCTCTAACATGCCTGGGATTTGCTTGGATGTCCTAGTCCATTGTCTCAACGTGGACGAAGCATTTCGGCCAGTTAAATAAAAGAAGAGGAGCTTTGCCCCCGAACGTCAGAAGACCATTGAAGAGAAAGTTGATAAACTCCTTAAGTCAAACTTCATTCGGGAGGAGAACTATCCCAACTAGCTGGCGAATGTCATCATGATGAAAAAGTCGAACGACAAATGAAGAATCTGCATCGACTTCACCGACTTCAACAAGACTTGCCCAAAGGATAGCTTTCCTCTGTCAAGGATCGACCAGCTCATGGATGTTACCTCGAGTCATCAGATGCTGACCTTCATGGATGCCTACTCAGGCTACAATCAGATCGAGATGCCGCCCGAGGATGAAGAAAAAATAACCTTCATCACTGATAGAGACATCTACTACTACCAAGTCATGCCCTTTCGACTAAAGAATGCCTAAGCAACCTATCAGAGGCTGGTCAACAAGGTCTTCAAAGAATAAATTATTCAAAATATGAAGGTTTATGTCGATGACATATATGCTGGTGAAAAGCAAGGAGGTGTCCCAGCACATAGATGATCTCACGAAGAACTTTTTAACACTTAGAAGATATCATATGAAATTGAATCTGACCAAGTGCACCTTTGAAGTCAATTCTGAAAAGTTCCTGGGCTTCATGGTCTTTTAGTGAGGAATTGAGGCAAACCCCCAGAAAATCCAAGCTCTTCAGGAGATGGCGTCCCTTAGGTTGATCAAAGAGGTGCAATGCCTCACAGGAAGGATAGCAGCACTCAACTGTGACGAGGGATGAAGTGAAATGATGCAATATAGGAGGAGATAGCAATAACTAAATAAAAAATAAAGTAAAGCTAGGCTCTATTTTTATGTAAAAGACCAGAAATTTTCATAAAGGGATTTGCACGTTAAACTAGACTTCGATGAGAATCCTTCAAAATAGTAAAGAGAAAGGATCTTTGTGGCTAAAAAATCACACAGGCTAGGGCTTAGTTACTCTAATATTTCATATCAAAAAATATTGAAAGAGGGGTACCCGGCCATTAATATATCAGAGATTGAAAGGTTTACACTCAAGGATGAAGTTCTTGGATGACAAGGAGATTTCTCTAGTTGCAGACTTCTTGTATCTGTTTCTTGTCACGTAAGACCTTCTTCTTTGAAACCTAGAATTCTCGGGGATCTTACACAAACCAAATTATAGTTAAAAACATAAAAATTCGGTGAAGTACTAATGAAATGAAGGAAGAGGAAGGGAATGTTGAAATTAAGATGAAGCTTGACGAATTTGAGGTAGCTTGGCCGGCCTTCTTTGTGGAGTCTTCTTGCACCTTCGAAGATGGGATGGGATGATAGAATGGAATGAAGAATGGCTAATGGATCTTGACGTGGAGATAACTTTCTTGAAGTAGCTAAGGGCCTCTCACCCACTCTATCTCGAAGGACATTTGCCAACACAAATGGAAGAAATAAACTTAACTTTCATTCATCATAAATTATCTTTACAAGAGAGCTTGGAGTAGTATTTATAAGCCTTCAAGGGACTTTTAAAATTTTGAATTACATGGAGCTTTTCATGGGAAGTTGCAACCTAAGCTCGCTATAAGGGTGGAGGGTTGAAACAACTTATAACTAAGCATAAAAAGAGAAGAGAAAAATGATCGGCTCCTTTGAATTTGAATTCTTCTTGGTGATATGGCATGTGGTGATATGGCTTGATGAGGTGTACACCAAGAGGTTGATATGGCATCCAACAATGCTTGCTGATGTGGCATCCACCTTGAATTGATTTGTTGGAGTGGTTGAATGCATCCAATCTTCAAGCTCACTTGCTTACCTTGAACCCAATTCCATACCTCTCTTGGACTCAACTACTAAACTCACTAAATACAAACCAATTTGACCCTCCTTGGACTCAAAAACCCAAATTAAAATAAACCAACTTTAATTACATGACTCAAATTCAAAGAAGCAAAATTATTACTCTATTTAGAGGACACATGAAAGAATTAAAGCCATACTGAATTAGATCAAAGCCTTTTTTGAACTTTGGTATCCATACCAATTCTTCTGGGATGGGATGAACTCGACCCTATCAAGTAAGGACTGGTCTGACTTTGATACCTTTCTAGTAGGCCTAGATCGATTTGTTGTAGATCCTCTCGGATGATCCAGGAATCCTCAGATTCTGGCCTTTCTTGCCATCAAACTAGATAACGTTGATAGCCCTTATGTCTGGTAGTAATTGCCTGGTCATCCAAGATACATTCAATCCTATCTCTCTGCTTTGGTTAAATTGCTGGTGGACACTCAGGTAGGGTTTCACTCTCAAAGGCTTGGTAAGGTCCAAAAGGCTCACTAGGAATTAATGCTGGCTCTTTGTATTCTTTCAGATCAGAAATATTAAATATTGAACTAATGTCATAATTTGGTTGTAACTCTAACACATATGTATTAGGTCCAACTCTCTTTAATACTTTAAAAGGTCCAGCTCTTCGGGCATGCAGTTTCTTCATAGTTCCCGGTGAGAACCTTTCAGGTCTAAGTTTAACCATTACATAGTCCCTTATATTGAATTCTTTCATTCGTTTACATGAATTGGTCATATGCTTATAGACTTCATTGCTCATTTGAATTTTCTTACTAATCTCCTTATGCAGTTCCTTAATATGCTGTGCATATGACTCAGTGGACTCAAACATCCATGCATGAGTGGGTAATGGAATGAGGTCGATAGGTTTCCTAGGTTTATACCCATGAACAATCTCAAAGGAACTTTTACTAGTAGTCCTATTGACTGAGCTGTTGTAAGCAAATTCAGCATGAGGTAATAGTAGATCCTAGTTTTCTAGACTTTCTCCTATAAGACACCTCAATAAGTTCCCTAGACTTTTGTTTACTACTTCGGTCTGTCCATCAATCTGGGGGTGGTAAGCAGTTGAGAAGTTCAGTTTTGTTCCTAATAGATGCCAAAGGGTTTTTCAAAAGTAACTTATGAAACGGACATCCCTATAAAAAATAATGGTCTTAGGTAACCCATGTAATTTGACTACTTGATCGAGAAAAAGCTTGGCTATCCTAGAGGCATCAAAAGTTTGGGAACAGGGTATAAAATGGGCCATCTTTGAAAATTTGTCAACCACTATAAAGATTGAATCATGTTTCCTAAGGGTCTTGGGCAATCCTAAAATAAAGTCCATGCTAAGATCCTGCCATGGACACTCACGCACAGATAAAGGAGTGTATAACCCGGTGTTCTACCTTTGATGTTTGGCAACAGCACACGTGCTACATCGGGCAACAATATTGGCTACATATCTCTTAAGGCCTGGCCATAAAATTGCTCCTCAATCGTTAATATGGTCTTATTTCTTCCAAAGTGGCCAGCCAATCCTCCAACATAAATTTTTCACACTAAGAAATCTCTAATCGATGTTTGTGGGATACAAAGATTATTGTCCTTAAAAAGAAAACCATCATGTAGAGCATAATCGCTAAATAAGCTAGATGGTTCATATTGTAGAGTTTGATGAACTTCACTAAAGTCAGGACAATTGGGGTATTCTTCCTTCAACCTATCAAATCTTATGACTTCAGTGCTGACTGATATCAAGCACAAGGATCGACGACTTAGGGCATCAGCTACATGGTTTTTGGTCGACGCGGTATTTCAACACAAAGGTATACGCCTGAATGTACTCTACCCACTTACCATGTCTAGGGTTCAATTTTTTATGAGAATTGAGGAACCGGAATGCTTCATGATCAGAGTAAAGGACAAACTCCTGCAGTAAAAGGTAATGCCTCTAATACATTAAAGCCGGGACTACCGCATAAAGTTTCTTATCATAGGTGGAGTATTTTAATTTAGCCTCATTTAGCTTTTTACTAAAAAAGGCTACAGGGTGATTCTCTTGGCTCAAAACTCCATCAATACCTACTCCAGAGGCATCACAAGCTACCTCAAAAACATTAAAAAAATTAGGCAGTCTTAAGATAGGTGCTTGTGTCATCCTCTTCTTACTGTTTAGGAAGGCCTTATCAGCAGCTTTGGTCCATTCAAAATGGCCCTTCCTAAAAAGTATACCCCGCTCAGGAGGCATGAAACCTAGAATTAAAGTTATGAAAACTTATGCAAATGTTAAAAGAAACCTCAGATCTGAAACTATTAAAAAAGTTTTCAAATCTGGTTTGAATTGGCATGACTTAATTTTAGAGTCTAATATGAGCTAAGATTCACAAGAGTAGGAAAAGACTCCATGAATCCATCCTTAAATGAATAAAATTTTAGCCCTATGTTCTATATGCAGAAATTATAGAAAATAGCAAAAAATGTAGAAAATAAAAAAATATGCCCTAACCTATCTGCTCTGATACCAATTTGATGAGGGATGAAGTGAAATGATGCAATATAGAAGGAGATAATAATAACTAAATGAAAAATGAAGTGAAGCTAGGTTACATTTTCATGTAAAAGAGCAGAAATTTTTATGAAGGGATTTGCATGTTAAACTAGACTTGGATGAGAATCCTTCAAAATAGTAAAGAGAAAAAATTTTTGTGGCTAAAAAACATAAAGGCTAGGGCTTAGTTACTCTAATATTTCATATTGAAAAATGTTGAAAGAGGGGTATCCGGCCATTAATATATCAGAGATTGGAAGATTTACACTCAGGGATGAAGTTCTTGGATGACAAGGAGATTTCTCTAGTTGCAAGACTTTTTGTATCTGTTTCTTGTCACGGAAGACCTTCTTCTTTGGATGAAATTTCCGAGGATCCTACACAAACCAAATTAGAGTTAAGAATATAAAAATTCAGTGGAGTACTAATGAAATGAAGGAAGAGGAAGGGAAGGTTGAAATTAAGATAAACCTTGTCGGATTTGAGGTAGCTTGGCCGGCCTTCTTTGTGGAGTCTTCTTGTACCTTAGAAGATGGGATGGGATGGTAGAATGGAATGGAGAATGGCTAATGGATCTTAGCATGGACATAACTTTCTTGAAGTAGCTAAGGGTCTCATACCCGCTCCCTCTCGGAGGATATTTGCCAACACAAATAGAAAAAAATAAACTCAACTTTCATTCATCATAAATTATCTTTATAAGAGAGCTTGGAGTAGTATTTATAAGCCTCTAAAAGACTTTTGAAAATTTGAATTACATGGAGCTTTTCATGGAAAGTTGCAACCTAAGCTAGCTATAAGGGTAAAGGGTTGAAACAACTTATAACTAAGCATAAGAAAGAAGAAAAAAGTGATCGGTTCCTTTGAATTTGAATTCCCCTTGGTGATGTGGCATGTGATGATGTAGCTTGATGAGGTGTACACCAAGAGGTTGATATAGCATCTAACAATGCTTGCTGAAGTGGTGTCACCTTGGATTGATTTATTGGAGTTATTGAATGCATCCAATCTTCAAACTCACTTGCTTACCTTAAACCCAATTCCATACCTCTCTTGGACTCAACTACTAAACTCACTAAATACAAACCAATTTGACTCTCCTTGGACTTAAGAATCCAAATTAAAATAAACCAACTTTAATTATATGACTCCAATTCAAAGAAATAAAATTATTACTCTATTTACAGGACACATGAAAGAATTAAAGCCATGCTGAATTAGATCGAAGCCTCTTTCAAAGTTTGGTGTCCGCACCAAACTGCTTCGTCGCCCGATCTGCCGAGAAGTGTCTTCCTTTCTTCAAGGTGCTTGTTGATCCATTTATTGATTTTGATGATTAACAAAGGAATTGAGTATATTTATTTGATTACTAATGGATTTTATAAGTGTTTCAGGACTTAAATTTATTTGATCAATTTAAAGGAATTAAGAAATAAATTTTGAATCAAATACAAATCAGAGATTTCAAAGTTTCAGAGCTTGGAGTCGACACCTAGAAAGTCTGGAGCCGACCCCATGGCCAATTCAATTTTAATCTGATTTTTGATACAACCGGAGCCGACACCTAGAGTTTCGGAGTCGACACTTACAGTGTCTGGAGCCGACTCCGATGCGGGGACAGAACGTTGATTTTTTGAGCATCCTGGAGCCGACACCTACAGTTTCGGGAGCCGACACCTGACGATGGCGAGCCGACACTTACTTTTCGGAGCCGACTCCTCAACGAACTCAGAATTTCTATTTTTGGAAAAACGATCTGGAGCCGACACCTGAAAAGTTGGAGCCGACTCCAACCTGACTGGACGAAAATTTAAAATGCCAGATCAGCTCTAACGGTAATATTTTTTTTACCTAATTTCTAACGGATATATTTTGTTTCCAGGTACACTCCAACGGCTAGTTTTCATCCCAAAAATGGATTGAAGAAAATCTATAAAAAGGGGAAAACACCGTTTGAAAAAGAGAAGAAATAGAAAATATTTCAAATCAAAAATCCGAGAAAGCCTGAGCCTGAATCCAAGAGAAAAGCCTTCAAACTCAAATCCTTCCACTCCAAAAAGCTCAAAGAGAATCCAAGGCGTTCAAATCAAAAATCGGAGGATTTCCCAAATTGAAGAAAAAGCCGTTTCTTTTTCAATCTTCTCAACTGCAACACTGTGAGAATTAAAGCTGAGGCTTGATTCATCATTCCAAAGGAGAAGAGGAAAAGAAGAAAAGAAGAAAAGCTCAAAGCCAAACAACTTCAAATCAGGCTTTTCTAAACTTGTTTACTTATTTGAATATTTGCTCATTGAGGAGCTGTGTATCTTTGAAAAACATATTCTTTTTGTTTGTGCCTAGTTCAATCAAGGGGATTGAACTAGTGGAGGTTGTTACCTCGGGTCAAGCTAGTTAGCTTGAGTTTAGGGTTTGTGCTGGTGAGCCCGAAAACCGGCTGGGTTCGTTGTGATCCCGGGTAAAACAACAAGTTTGAGTTGTGAGCTTGTAAAACAACTCGGCTGTAATCGAGGAGATTATAGTGTGGACCCAAGTGGATCTTGGGAGTGGACGTAGGTGTTGGATACACCGAACCACTATAAAATCTTTGTGTTTGCCGTGCTTCATTGTCTCTATCTCTATCTCATTGTGCTTTATATTTGCATTGCATTTACTTTCATTCATCTTAAGCAAACAATTTTTTAAAAGGCTAAATTTTTTAAAGAACCCAATTCCCCCCCCCTCTTGGGTTGTCATCTGGGCCAACAATTGGTATCAGAGCAAGTGCTCATTAGATTTTGATCACACGATCAAGAGCTAAAGATCCAAATGGCAGCTCAAGTTGGATCATTTGCTGAAGGTCATTCTACGAATAGACCTCCCTTGTTTAATGGTTCCAACTATTCATATTGGAAAGCAAGAATGAGGATATTCATTCAAGCTTCTGATTATGAATTATGGGGTGTTATAACTAATGGACCTAGTACACCCACACACATTGTTGATGGCACTATTGTTCCTAAGCCCGAAAGGGATTGGAATGATAATGATAGAAAATGGCACAGCTCAATGCTAAGGCCATGAATGTCTTATATTGCTCTTTAGATGCTAATGAATTTAATAGAATCTCCACATGTAATTCCGCAAAGGAGATTTGGGATAGATTAGAGGTTACCCATGAGGGTACCAATCAAGTAAAAGAATCTAAAATAATATTCTTGTTCATAAATATGAATTATTTAGCATGGAACAAACTGAAACTATAGCATGCATGTACACTAGATTTACTGATATTGTAAATGGTTTGAAAAGTTTAGGCAAAACATATACTAACTCTGAACTTGTTCGTAAAATTCTTAGGTCACTTCCAAGAACATGGGAAGCAAAGGTGACAGCAATCCAAGAAGCAAAGGACCTCAACACCTTACCCTTAGAGGAGCTTCTAGGATCCCTAATGACCCATGAATTGACCATGAAGCAGCACATAGAGGATGGAAAAAGAAAAAGACCATAGCTCTTAAGGCTGCTGAAAGTGAGGAGAGCTGCAGTGATGATGATGATGATGATGAGACAGCTCTTCTAGCAAGAAAATTTAAAAGATTCATGAGGAGAAAGAAACCCTTCCACAAGAAGAAATTTGGAGCTAAGATGGAAGGAGAAAAGAAAAAGACAAGGACAAGGACAAAGAGAAAGACCCCTTGATTTGCTATGAATGTAAGAAACCGGGGCACTTTAGATATGATTGTCCTCAACTGAAAAAGACTTTCAAGAAGAAGAAGAAAGCCTATGTTGCAACTTGGAGTGACAGCGATGAATCCTCTTCAGAGGAAGAACAAAAGGAAGTTGCAAACATTTGCTTTATGGCAAACGAGACGATGAGGTAAGTTCTGAAAACCCTTGCGATGATTTGCTTTTGATGAATTTTGATGCTTTTAATGAACTTGTTGGTGATTTAAAATTTTGAAAAAGAAATACAAGTTTTGAAAAATGAAATTTAACTTTCATTAAAGAAAAAGAAAATCTTAATAATGAAATTAAATGAAATCTGAAAAAAAAATTTGACAAAAGAAAAAGAATCAATTTCAATGAAAATGATAAACTAAAGAAGGAAGTTGATAAATATAAAAGTATTGTTGATAAATTTACTTATAGTTCTGAAAAACTTAATTTATTGTTAAGTAATCAAAGAGCTATATATGATAAAGCTGGTTTAGGATATAGACCTAAAAACAAAAATTTGTCAAAAACTTTTTTAGAAAGGAACAAAACAAGATAATGTTACATGTCATTACTGTAACAAGAAGGGACACAAATTTTTGAATGCAATTTTAAGAAAATTGACAAGAAGTTAAATATAAAGGAAAGAAAATATGGGTTCCCAAAGGAACAATTTTTATGCTACTAACCATGAAGGACCCAAGAAAGCTTGGGTACCTAAATATAAGACTTAATTATTTTTGCAGGAGTGTCTTGCGGCCAAAAGATCAAAGAGAAAGTGGTATCTCGATAGCGGCTGCTCAAGGCACATGACGGGTGACAAGGATCAATTCATCACCCTTGAAAGCAAAAGAGGAGGAGTAGTTACATTTGGTGACAATGGCAAAGGCCAAATCTTGGGGTTTGGTAACATTCAAATAACTCCCTCCACATATATTGAAAATGTCTTATATGTTAATGGTTTAAAACATAATTTAATTAGCATTAGTCAATTATGTGATAAAGGTTTTAAAGTATCATTTGAATCTTCTATATGCACAGTTTCTAATCCCATTGATAATAGCATTGTTTTTATTGGAAATAGAAATGGCAATGTATACTTGATTGATTTAGACAATTTGTCTACTAGTAATCATTGCTTAGTTGCTAATAATGCTAATATGAATGAGATTGGTTGGTTGTGGCATCGTAGATTAGGTCATGCAAGCACACACCTTATTTCAAAATTAATTAGAATGGATTTAGTAAAAGGACTTCCACAACTAGATTTTGAAAATTTGTGATGCATGTCAATTTGGAAAACAAACTAGAAATTCTTTCAAAACTAAAAATATTGTTTCCACTTCTAGGCCACTTGAACTACTTCACATGGATCTTTTTGGACCTACTAGAACCACAAGTCTAGGAGGAAAGAAATATGGTCTTGTGATTGTAGATGATTACTCTAGATACACTTGGGTATTGTTTTTAGCTCATAAGATGAGACCTTTCCATATTTCTGAAATTCTTCAAGAAGGTCACAAATGAGAAAAACAACACCATAGTGTCTCTAAGAAGTGATCATGGCACTGAATTTGAAAATCATTTATTTGAAAACTTTTGCATAGAAAATGGCATTCATCATAATTTTTGCACCTAGAACACCACAACAAAATGGAGTAGTTGAAAGAAAAATAGAACCTTAGAAGACATGGCCCGTACCATGCTATGTGAAAGCAACCTACCAAAATACTTTTGGGCGGAAGCTATAAACACGGCATGTTACATTCTTAATAGAGCTTTAATTAGGCCAATCATTAAGAAAACACCTTATGAACTATGGAATAATAGAAAACCAAACATAAGTTATTTTCATGCATTTGGTTGTAAATGTTTCATTCATAATAATGGCAAAGATAATCTAGGAAAATTTGATGCAAAATCTGATGAAGGCATTTTCTTAGGATATTCAACATCTAGTAAAGCCTATAGAGTATTTAACAAGAGAAACTTAATTGTAGAAGAATCTATTCATGTAATTTTTGATGAATCTTTAGCATCAAGTTCTGAAAAGATTGATGATGAGGAAGATACAAACATTCTAGAAAGAGACATTGAAAAATTAAATATGATGTATCTTCAGATCATGAACAAGAAGCTAAAGATAATGATTCTCCTAGTGTTGATGTTGTTGATGCAAATCATAATGATATAGATCTACCTAGAGATTGGAGATATGCCTATGGTCATCCAAGAGAATTAATTATAGGTGATCCATCTCAAGGAGTAAGAACTAGATCATCAATGAGAAACATCAATAATCATCTTGCATTTGTATCTCAAATTGAACCTAAAACTATTGAAGAAGCTGAAAAAGATAATAATTGGATGTTAGCATGCAAGAAGAATTAAATCAATTTACTAGAAATAATGTTTGGACTCTTGTAGATAGACCTAAAGATCATTCTGTTATAGGATCAAAATGGGTATTTAGAAATAAATTAGATGAAAATGGCATAGTAATTAGAAACAAAGCTAGATTAGTTGCAAAAGGATATAATCAAGAAGAAGGAATTGATTTTGATGAAACTTTTGCACCTAGCTAGACTTGAAGCAATTAGATTATTACTTGCATTTGCATGTCATATGCATATCAATTTATTTCAAATGGATGTTAAAAGTGCATTTTTAAATGGATTTATAAATGAGAAGTTTTGTTGAACAACCACCTGGTTTTGAAGATCATGAATTTCCAAATCATGTTTTTAAATTACACAAAGCACTATATGGTTTGAAACAAGCACCTAGAGCTTGGTATGAAAGATTAAGTAAATTTTTAATTGAAAATGATTTTGTAAGAGGAAATGTTGATAAAACATTATTTTTGAAAAGAAAAGATAAAGATTTATTAGTAGTACAAATATATGTTGATATTGTATTCGGTGCTACTAACAATTGTTATGTCAAGAATTTGCTAAGTTAATGCAGGGTGAGTTTGAAATGAGCATGATGGGAGAACTCAACTTCTTCCTAGGACTTCAAATCAAACAAAGCAAAGAAGGAATTTTCATCAATCAAGCCAAATACACAAAAGAACTGCTCAAGAAGTTTGGAATGGAGTCAATCAAACCACTTGGAACACCTATGAGTCCTTCATGCAAATTGGACAAAGATGAAGATGGTAAGAAAGTAGATCAAAAATATTACAGAGGTATGATCGGATCTCTTCTTTACTTAACAGCTAGTAGACCAGATATTATGTTTGCTGTATGTTTATGTGCTAGATTTCAATCTGAACCTAAAGAATCTCACTTAATTGCTGTAAAAAGAATTTTAAGATATTTAAGTGGAACTAAAAATGTAGGTTTATGGTATTCTAGAGACTCAACATTAAATTTGATTGCATATTCTGATTCTGACTATGCTGGATGTAAATTAGATAGAAAAAGCACAAGTGGTGCATGTCAATTCTTAGGATGTAACTTAATCTCTTGGTTTAGCAAAAAGCAAAATTCGGTTGCATTATCTACTGCTGAAGCAGAATATGTTGCAGCTGGAAGTTGCTGTGCTCAAATCCTTTGGATTAAGAGACAACTTGAAGATTATGGCATAACACTTGATAAACACCAATTAGATGTGATAACACAAGTGCAATAAATCTAACTAAAAATCCAATTCAACATTCAAGAACAAAACACATTGAAATTAGATATCATTTATAAGAGAACATGTAGCTAATAATGAAATTTGTCTTGAATATGTTAATACTGAAGAACAATTAGCTGACATATTTACAAAACCTTTGAGTGAAGAGAGATTTTGTTATCTTAGAGGTGAATTAGGGATATGTGACCCTTTGGATGATTTTGAAACCCTAAGGAATGAGAATCTAGATTTCTATAATTTCTTGATATTCCTTCACAATTTTAAGGACAAATTATCTAGTCATTTGAGCTATTTGATCCTTGATATTCCAAAGATTTTTTCAAAATTTTATTGAATTTTGACAAGTTTCAGTCATTTGAATCTCAATTATTTTTTTTCTGAAACTGTCTTTGGAGTCGACACCTCAGAATGAGGAGTCGACACCTCTGACTGTGTCGCTCTCGGTCCCTGACCTTGGAGCCGACACCCGTATAAGTGGAGCCGACTCCAGTTCGAGCGCTGACTGTGTTAGCGATTTGGAGTCGACACCCGACTTTGCGGGAGTCGACACCTGGGGTCCAAAATTGATTTATTAGGGCAGAGTCGACACCTCGTCATTTCATAACTTCTCAAATCCTAACCAAACTCTTCCAAAATTCTTCCAAAACTCCCCATCTCTAATTCCATCCAAATCGAACCTTCCCAAAGATCTAATGGCACCCAAAAGGAGGGAATCAGTGTTGGAGCGCCGGTGACCGGGAAAACGGTCCGCAGTCGTCCCGTCGTGAGCCGACTCCAAGCAGTGATTCTCCACGGATTCAGACAACCCCAACACCTCTTCCACTCAGGTAGATACCCTAGCCGGGAGAGTTATCACAATGGGTAGAAAGTTGATTTTGACCTATTTGAATCCGAGGGCTTCTCAATGGGAGACAATTAAAGGAAATGGGCTGGGATAAGCTGTGTTCTCTTGATGTTCCTACTTATCCAGCCTTAGTAAAAGAATTTTATTTCAATTTGGCTAGAGGTGATGGTGGTTTAGTAAGCTCAGTAAGAAAAAAGGATTCATCTCACTTTTCAAAAGCTTGGAAACCTCCTTAGCATCCCATTACTGGTTTAGCAGCTGACATGCACAGTGATAGGTCAGCGCTCTTTCAAGGATGTTAGGAAGGGAAGTGACAGAGTTTGAGGAGATTAGAGCTAATCAACTACCCTTGGAATTGAGATTATTACACAACATTTGCAGTAGAATTTTATTTCCAAAGACCGGTCGGTTTGAGTATGTCTCGAGCGAGACATTGTTGTTATGGATAGTGTTTTGACTGGCAGCCATCAACCTTGCAGCAATGATGATATTTTATATGGTGAAGCTGGAGGGAAGAGAAGATCATCCCTACCTATGGCATGGTACTAACTATGGTTTTCAGGAGCCAAGGGGTTGTAATTCAAGAGAATGAACCTTCAAGAACCTGAGGCACACCGATTACTATAGTTTGGCACATTGCATCGGATGGGTTTTGTTAAAGTGAATGGACATGGGATAGGAAAGGACACCTTGATGAGAGAGCCCCTGTGCCGAGAGTTTCTGAGCCTTGCGAGGCTGGACCATCAGTTAGGGTTCCTTCTCCACAGCCTAGGAGTCCATTCCTGCTCCTGCTCCTGCACCTGCACAGTTATGATCAACCATCCACTTCTTCAGCTGGATTCTCAGACCTTCAAATGGAGCAATTAAAAAGTTTGTTTGCTGCTCAGAAGGATGAGTTTGACAGTAAGTTCATGAATAAAAGAATCACTTTATTCCTTGATGATCGGATTGCAAAAATTGAATCAACTCTTAACTCCTCTGCAGAATCTTTAAGTGGTGATTTGAAGAACATCTTTGAAGAACTTAAAGAGATTTGTGGAGATCTGAAACTTATTCAAGTGCAACGCCGAGCTTCAAGATAAAATCTTGACAGCTTGCACATTTGTTGAGAGACTTAAAGACTATGTTAAGCTTCAATGTGATGGAATGAAAAATATTGTAGATCATTTAACAAGAATATTAGGAAGAACTTTTGATGTAATGAATGTTTAATGTTGTTGTAATGAATGTTTAATTTTGATGAAATGTAATTTACATTTTGATGTAATGAAGTTTATGAACTTTGATGTAATACTTGACTTTGTTGAAATGAAATTATCTTTTGATCAATGAAAATTATCTTTTGATGCTATTCTTTACCTTTTTGTTGATTACAAAAAAGGGGAGAATTATGGTTGTATATGCATTGAGAAAGTTATGTTGCATTAATTGTTTAATATGTTGATTAATATGAATATGTGATAATAATCAAATTGATTTGACTATGCATAAAGAAATCTTAAGTACCAAATATGTAAAGTAAGAGGAAAATTTGAACTTCATAGGGGGAGCTACCTTATTCAGGGGGAGCTTACTCGTGAAGATCACTTCCTTGAATTTTTTAATTTAAGAATTCTATGCATATACTCAATGTTTTTATAATCATCAAAAAGGGGAGATTGTTGATCCATTTATTGATTTTGATGATTAATAAAGGAATTGAGTATATTTATTTGATTACTAATGGATTTTATAAGTGTTTCAGGACTTAAATTTATTTGATCAATTTAAAGGAATTAAGAAATGAATTTTGAATCAAATACAAATCAGAGATTTCAAAGTTTCAGAGCTTGGAGTCGACACCTAGAAAATCTGGAGCCGACCCCATGGCCAATTCAATTTTAATCTGATTTTTGATACGTCCGGAGCCGACACCTAGAGTTTCGGAGCCGACACCAGAGTTTCGGAGTCGACACTTACAGTGTCTGGAGCCGACTCCGATGCGGGGACAGAACGTTGATTTTTGAGCATCCTGGAGCCGACACCTACAGTTTTCGGGAGCCGACACCTGGCGATGGCGAGCCGACACTTACTTTTTCGGAGCCGACTCCTCGACGAACTCAAAATTTCTATTTTTGGAAAAACGACCTGGAGCCGACACCTGAAAAGTTGGAGCCGACTCCAACCTGACTGGAACAAAAATTTAAAATGCCAGATCAGCTCTAACGGTAATATTTCTTTTTACCTAATTTCTAACGGATATATTTTGTTCCAGGTACACTCCAACGGCTAGTTTTCATCCCAAAAATGGATTAAAGAAAATCTATAAAAAGGGGGAAACACCCGTTTAAAAAAGAGAGAAAATTAGAAAATATTTCAAATCAAAAATCCGAGAAAGCCTGAGCCTGAATCAAGAGAAAAGCCTTCAAACTCAAATCCTTCCACTCCAAAAGCTCAAAGAGGAATCCAAGGCGCTCAAATCAAAAATCGGTGGATTTCCCAAATTGAAGAAAAAGCTCGTTTCTTCCATTTCCAATCTTCTCAACTGCAACACTGTGAGGAATTAAAGCTGAGGCTTGATTCATCATTCCAAAGGAGAAGAGGAAAAGAAGAAAGAAGAAAAGCTCAAAGCCAAACAACTTCAAATCAGGCTTTTCTAAACTTGTTTACTTATTTTGAATATTTGCTCATTGAGGAGCTGTGTATCTTTGAAAAACTATTCTTTTTGTTTGTGCCTAGTTCAATCAAAGGGATTGAACTAGTGGAGGTTGTATACCTCGGGTCAAGCTAGATTAGCTTGAGTTTGGGTTGTGTGCTGGTGAGCCCAAAAACCGGCTGGGTTCGTTGTGATCCCGGGTAAAACAACAAGTTTGAGTTGTGAGCTTGTAAAACAACTCGGCTGTAATCGAGGAGATTATAGTGTGGACCCAAGTGGATCTTGGGAGTGGACGTAGGTGTTGGATACACCGAACCACTATAAAATCTTTGTGTTTGCGTGCTTCTATTGTCTCTATCTCTATCTCATTGATTGTGCTTTATATTTGCATTGCATTTACTTTCATTCATCTTAAGCAAACAATTTTTTAAGAGGTTAAATTTTTTAAAGAACCCAATTTACCCCCCCCCCCCCTCTTGGGTTGTCATCTGGGCCAACAGTGCTCCGCTTAGCTAAAAATTTTCAATGGACTCCAAACTATCAAAAATCTTTCGAGTATCTCAAAATGCACCTTGGCTCACTGCCACTCCTTAGTAGCCCAAAGCTTGAGAAAATATTGTACTTGTACTTGGTAGTCTCTGAGAATGCTGTCGAGTCTGTACTGGTCCGAAAAGAAAATAAAATCCAAAAGTCGGTCTACTATGTCAGTAAGCTGCTTCGTAATGCTAAAACCAAGTACATCCAAATTGAAAAGATGGTGCTGGCATTAGTGACATCCGCCCAAAAGAAGCGTCCCTACTTCCAAGTGCACTCCATAGCAGTCCTGACTGATCATCCAATTATAGCATTTCTTCATCGTCCAAAGGTGTCAGGGAGGATGGCGAAGTGGGCCGTCAAGCTGAGCAAATAAGATATTCGGTATGAGTCTCGCCCCATTATCAAGGAATAAGTTTTGGCAAACTTTCTTCTCGAGTGTATGATCCCAGAAGATGGGTCAAAACCAGAGATTTCTAAGCAAGCGAAGACTGAGGCTTTATGGCTGCTCCATGTAGACGAATCCTCCAGCATGAATGGCTCTAGCGTAGGCCTAGTCCTTACTAGCCTGGAAGGAGCCATGCTTGAGTATGAGATCCACTTTTCTTTTTCGGTCTTCAACAATAAGGCTGAGTACGAAGCTCTACTTGCTGAACTCTGGATCGCCTACGACCAAAAAGTTAAGAAGTTGAACATCTACACCGACTCTCAACTGGTAACCTACCACGTGCATGGAGAGTTTGAAGCTCGGGAGCCGAACATGGTTCAATATCTTTAGAAGGTGCGTAATTTATAATCTAACTTCATTGAACTTAAGGTCATCCAGGTTTCAAGGACTGAGAATGCTCGCACCGACCTTCTTTCGATGGAACTCGAGCAAAAAATTCACTTGGAGGTCCTTGAGAAATCTAGCATTGCATATACCAATCATGTGATGCAAATCGAGGCTGAACCATCTTAGTTCGACCCAATTCTTAAATACATCAAAGACGGATCCCTCTCAATGGACAGAAAGGAAGCAAGGAAACTGAAGATGCAAGCATCCCACTATATCCTACACGATGATCAATTATACAAGCGCTCATTTTCTATGCCACTTCTTAAATGCCTTCGATCATTAGAGGCCGATTATGCTCTGCGGAAAGTTTATCTGGGTATCTACAGCAATCATCTAGGTGGTTGAGCCCTATGTCACAAGGTATTGCACCAAGGATATTACTGGCCAACTATGCAGAAGGACTCCGATGATCTCGTTTGAGCCTGTGACTCATGCTAACGACATTCCAACATCCAGAGGCTCCCTTTTGCACATTTAACACCAATCACATCCACCTAGCCCTTTGTTAAATGGGGCATGGACATCCTCGGCTCATTCCCTCCAGCCATTGGGCAAAGAAAATTCCTATTCATGGCGATTGACTACTTCACCAAGTAGGTCAAGGTCGAGGCAATCGCCCAGATAACTGAAGCCCAAGCTAAAGACTTTGTTTGGAGGTCGATTATCGTCGGTTTGGTCTTCTGTACACCATAATCACTAACAATGGCCGATAGCTTGACAATCCGAGGTTCTGAAAATTCTGTGAAGACCATAGTATCAGCCATCAGCTTACCTTGGTCAGTCACCCACAGACTAATGGCGATAGAAAGTCACAAATTGGACCATTCTACAAGGAATCAAGTCCCGACTTAACAGGGCACAAGGTAGATGGACGGATGAACTTCATCACATTCTCTAGGCCTATCGAACGATGCAGAGGATCCCCATCGGTGAGACTCCATTTTGGATAGCCTTCGGCATCGAAGCGGTCTTCCCCGTTGAGGTGGGGCTACCTTCGCCAAGAGTTGAAGGATACTTGAAAGAGTCAAATGATGAGCAGCTTTGAGCCAACCTCGATCTGAAAGAAGAAGTCAGAGATAAAGCTTGAGTCTGAATGACTGCCTATCAGCAACGTGTGGCCCGCTACCATTCCTTCCGAGTAAAGGAAAAAGTATTCCTCCTCGGAGACCTTGTGCTATGACAAGCATCAATTTCTAAGCCAACAGAGCAAGAAAAGCTGGCCCCAAACTGGGAAGGCCCCTATCAAGTTGCGAAGGTAATCAGACCAAGCCCCTACGAGCTTCAAGATCTTGATGGAAGAGCTATACCTCAAACATGGAATTCAGATAACCTTCGAGTGTATCACCAGTGAAGTACCTCTAAACCGAGCTAGTTTGCTCGTTGTAATACAACCTCACTTTTCAATTTGAATATTTCTTATTGAATAATCATGTTCCCTGAGTTGTGGATGAAAGGTAGGTTTTGCCCCATTGATTGACCCACGGGTTCATTTTTCATACCTTGGTAGGGCCAAGTAAAAAATTCTTCGAACCTCGGTAGGTCCAAGCAACTTTCTCCATACCTTGATAGGGCCAAGTAAAAAATTCTTCGATCCTCGGTAGGGCCGAACAACTTTCTTCGTACCTTGGTAGGACCAAGTAAAAAATTATTCGAACCTCGGCAAGGCCAAGCAACTTTCTCCATACCTTGGCAGGGCTAAGTAAAAAAATTCTTCGAACCTCAACATGGCCGAGCAACTTTCTCCGTACCTAGGCAGGGCCAAATAAAAAAACCTTCGAATCTTGGCAAGGTCGAGCAGCATTCTTCGTACCTTGGTAAGACTAAGTAAAAGACCCTTCGGGCCTCGGTACAGCTTACCGAAGCTTTCTTCGAACCTCGATAGAGCCGAGAAACTTTCTCCGTACCTTGGTAAGGCCAAGCAAAAGATCCTTTGGGCCTCAGCACAGTCGACTGGAGCTTTTTCCAAACCTTGGCACGACTGAGTCATTTCTGCGACTTGGCAAACCTAAGTAAAATTCTATTTCCAAACTTCAGCACAGCCGATCAAAAAATTTTATACATCGGCAAGTCCGAGTATTCCCAATTGCTACTGTTAGCCAAGAACAAAGATATTTGGGACTCTACTCCCTATGCCCGAACCTATGCTTCAGGGCCGAGTTATCTTTGATGTGGCTGATCAAGCCATGTTCAAATTGACTGACGAAGCTATAGTCTAACAGACAACAAGAATCACTTATCGAGGGCATCGATACCAGAGTCAGTCTCAGCACCGATGCCAGAGTCGGTCTTAGTGCTAATGCTAGAGCCGATTTCAGCACCGACGCCAGTGTCGGCCTCGATCTCTAGAGTCAGCCTCCTCCGATGAGATCATCAGCAGGCACAGCTCATGCGGCTACCACGACAACCATCTCCATACCTCGGTTTGAGCATCATCACCACCTCATACCACGCTGAATATTTTGGAAGATGAATCGCCCTGATTATAAAGATTTCGGAATCCCAAAATGGAAGTGAAAATTGAATATAGCCTATCACCCATGAATAACTGAATCTTGAATTCTTAATGAGGCATCCATCCACTATAGAAAAATTTAAGAATAGCAATCCTTTTCTTTCAACCCTATTGAGTAGCATCGAGATCTAGCTGTTTTACCGACGTAGTCTGCCGATGCTTCATAGAAGCGTCGGATCTGACCCTAATCCCTCAACCGATCTGCCTCAACCCACCCCCGCCCCCCTTGCCGTGCTCCAGATCTTCACCCCCCTCCCCTCGAGCTCCCGATATCTCCCGATCTTCCCCCTCCCCCCGAGCTCCCAATCTGCCCCCTGGATCTCCCAATCTCATCTACCCGGATCTTTTCGTGCCTCATCTCGCCTACTGTCCATTTCCATCAGAAGGGACCTAGGGTTCTGGCAGTCTTTCTTGATACCGAGATCTTTCGATCAGAGGTGAGGTGCTTTTCATTTTCTTGATCCCAGCTTTCTTTTCTCTTTTCCGCTCTCTGCTCCTATTTCATTGCTTCTTCTTGGCCCTGAGTATCACCATTTGGGGCAAAGCCTTGCTAGATCAAAGTAGTCATCGCGGTGCCAATCAGATGAGACATGGCTACCTCGGTCATCGTCACCGAAGCCTCGTTGTGCTGCCACCACAGAGCCTCTGTCAAAGGGCATCTCTGGCTATGACACCATGCTCTATCAAAGCACAGAGTATCTAATCTTCTACTACCACTCCACCAACCACGAGGGATTGGAAGGCTACAACCACTTCATCCTCGTCATTGTCGTCGCACTCTGCGTCACCACCGCAATCGCCGGTGCTCTCTCCCCCGCCAGCTTCACCATGGACCTCACCACCGGTGTCTGTATCACTCTCTAAGGCCTGTGGTTCTACCAAACTGCCTTCACCCCCTACAGCCCCATGATGCCCCAGGATTGCTACCTCAATGATGACAACGATATCAAGTGTCCAATGAGAGCGAGGTCTGAGGGGAGCTGCTGGCCAACTTCCAGCTCATTTTTCTAACCTTTCTCTACGTTCTTGGATGCTATGGCATCATTGCGGCGAGGTATGGCCATCCGGATTTGAGGACATTCCATGCCTTTGCTCTGGTCTCCCAAGAAGGTGATAGGAATGGCGAAGTAGTGGCTGCTTAGTGACAAGGAAAAGGTTCGTTGATACTTCCTTGAGCTTTTGCCTTTTTTTAATCTCTAATTCGATCCTAGGATCTTTGAAATGGAATTTTAGTAGACTAAAATGCACTAAAGCCTTTCTTTGAGCTGAATGTGGCATGCGTCATTAAACAAAGGCCAGCCGGTTTGATTTGGAGGATGGTAGAATTATTCTTTGAATTCTATTGGAATGTTGGAAGTTGGAACTAAATTCAGTCAGATTTTTCCCAGCTTTAATTCGGAGGTATTCCAGTTAATGTCTCTATACCAATTGTCATAAAGTTTGTGTAAGCGATTTGCATGAGAAAACCCTCTAGATTTTTAAAGTCGATGCAGGACAAAACATAAGTGTGATGTGAAAAATCTCAAATGGCTATTCTTGTTCTTGATGTTAACTTTTATCTCTAAATTTATGTGGTTGCCTTGAGATGAAACAAATATGGTTAGTAGCACCTAAGTTATTAGAGGAATTCAATTCTCCAATCCTCTTAAGTGGGTCTTGTTTGGCTGTTACAAACTGGATCTATGCTAATTGTTTTATCCTTTTCTTTTGAGTAATTGTTTTATCCTTCTAACATTAGCTAAATTGATGTTTGGCTTCTGTTCCTTGGATCAGGATCTGGAGTTCTTGGAAACTTGTATTGTAAAATGAAGAACACTTGAATAATATCTGGAAAGATTCAGCTGTGATGGCAGTAGGATGTTCATCCTTTATACTCAATAAGGTTTCTAATTTGTTGTTTTGATATATTTGTAATGTAAGCATCATAATGAAGAGAATGACAACAAACAATTGAATTTTCAAGAGAGTCAAATATGTGAATCAGACTCTGTGATCTTCTTGCCTTTGTATATAATATAACGACTGAAAAACTTTTTGCTAGAATTTTCAAGAGAGGACCCATGCTTCATGAAAGGGGGTAAGCTCACCTTGGTGACCCTTCGTGAAAAGGTTAAGCTCACCTTGGGTGACCCTTCGTGAAAAGGTGGTACGCTCACTGTGGTGATCGAATTTCGCTCATCCAATATAAATAGCCAAGACGGAATAAATGGTTCCACCGTTCAGCTCCTCGCTTGATACATGGCATCATCCAACTAGAAGCTTTTGATGCTTTTTGAAAGCATCGCCACTCACCTATTCCACACTTTTTTTCGGCAAATTTTTTTTTTCACCCCCAGTTTACCGAGGCTTTTTCATCCCCAGTTTACCAACACTTTCTTTTTCGCCCCAATCGAAATATATTTTTTCGACGCTAATAAGCATCAAAAAAATATTTTTTTAGTGTTATTATCCACTATTATTATTGTAGTGATCAGCCTCTCTAATCGTCGATCTCATAACTGATGGGGCTCGAATCGCACCGGCTTTCAACTTCTTAAGATATGCCAAAAAAATCAGGTAACAACTTACCATCCCTACAGTCTATAAATATTAAGTTTGGGACCCCCATAGGTACGTAATTGAAGCCCAAGAAAACTCTAGCAAAGGCCATTGCTCTTAAAAGGTCATCTCTGAGAGCATCCTTATGTGAGAATCTTCTTTCCTTATTTGTTTGCCAAGAATTTTTATTGACTTGGACGTGGGAGGTCCTTCACAGGAATCACTTTCTACATAAAGATTACTTTATAAGTTTATTTAAATGAAAGAGCGCTACATTATTTTTAAGCTGAAGAAAGAAATTCAATAGTAACAGTACCAACTACCAAACATAAATAATAAATAAGCTTGGGCAACAATCTGACTTACGTTACTTCATTGTATGAGAGCTTGAGCTCAGATGTGATGTGGTCTGGGTTTCGTGCTGGAACTTGAGCTTCATTCAAGTCATCGTACACTCAATTACATGAGGACACGTGGTGTGTGGAATTTCATATCTGGGTACATGATACCATGACCATCACTAGCATAGCAATTGGCAGTGCCAAAAAAAAAGAAAAAAACATTCAACACTTCCAGTATATTGGTGAACCAAAAGACTTGGTCATGTTCATACAAGGCGGACTCACTCAAGTGTCATGCGGGAGGTTGAAAAGTCTTGGTCATGTTCATACATCAGGACTAGTTGATGAGCTATTAACGGGAGAACCAGTAGATGTGGTACTCCTTATCTGGGGACTTTGATTTGATGACGAGCCTCCGATGAAATTTATGCTCTCCGGGCTTGCTGCAATAATCTGAAGATATACTGGAATAGGAGGCATGTTGACATCCAGAAAGCCCTCGAGAATTTGAACAACCTCTCCCATCGTCGGCCTAGAACTTTCATTATCCTGAATGCACCAGCAAGCAACTTTAGAAACCCTTTCGAGCTCTTCAATATTAACACCATCCTCCAATCTATGATCCAACAAGCCTCGGACATCCCCTTGGACAAGCTTGTTGGCAGCTAATATAGGAAAAAACTCAGCTTTCCCTTCCTCTGAGTTTCTCCTGCCAGAAATAATTTCGAAAAGCATCATCCCGTAGCTGTACACATCAACTTTTGATGTGATAGGTTCCCCAGTTAGCCATTCAGGAGCAAGGTAGCCTCTTGTTCCTCTCATGGTAGTCAACACTCGGCTGAAGTCCCGGCCTACAAGTTTTGCCAGACCGAAGTCTGCCACTTTTGGAACGAACGACGCATCCAACAGTATGTTCTCAGGCTTTACATCGCAATGTATGATGCAGTCCCTGCACTTCTCGTGGAGATAAGCTAATCCTTTGGCAGTTCCGAGCGCAATTCGGTACCTGGTGTTCCAGTCCAAGACCATGGAATTGCTCTGGAACAGCAGAGCATCCAGAGAACCCTTTGGCATGAACTCATAAACCAGCAACCTTCTAGCACCCTCAGCGCAAAACCCAAGAAGACGAACCAGGTTGACATGGTGAATTACTCCAATTGTGCCCACCTCGGTCCGGAACTGCTTCTCTCCCTGTTGCAGGCCTTCGAGCTTCTTGACAGCTATGGCGGTTGTTGAATCAGGCAAGAAACCTTTAAAGACCGAACCGAAACCTCCTCCTCCCAGTTTCTCCGAGAAGTTCTTCGTGAAATAATGCAAGTCACTGTATCTGAATGGCGCCAGCGCTCTTCCTACTGCGCTCGCAGCACGAATCATCCGCCTCTTCCGGCGCCTCCAAATCAGCAACCAGGCGACTGCGACGCAAACTACAAAGCCCGCAACCGCACCGACGGCAGCCCCGGTCGCCATTCCCTTCTTGCGGGCGGAATCCGGCACCTTCGTGCTGGGGGAATCCGGCAGCTCCGAAGCAGCTAGGCGAAGGTAGAGGGTTCCTCCATTAGATCCGCTGAATTGGTCCTGTAGATTAATCAAATCCCCAAACCATACAGAGCATCCACTACCAAATGAGTAAGCAGTGCAGGAGCAATTGTTCAAACAAGCCGATGCACAATCTTCAGAACTTCCGACATCTAACTTCTGACCATTCTCTGGCAACCTCATGCTATCCATCTGATAAAACTTATCGGTTTTGACATTCGCTGAGCTATTGCTGCTGCACTGCTGCAACTGGGTTCTCCTCACGCAACCCCCTGTTTGATCTTGCAAATCCCATTCGGTCTGGTTCCGCGGCACAAAACCCTGCACGCAGTTGCAGTATGTCAACATGTTGTCGTTGCAGCTCCCGAACGGCCCGCAGAGATAATACACTAGGCACTGCGGTCTTGGCTGGGACCAGAACTGTATCGACTCCTTGGATCCTTTAATCCATGTGTACTGCTTGATCTGCCCCGAGATGTCCATTACGAACCTTGACATGAGGGAATCATCTTTAACCGAATAAGTGAAATAGCTCTCCTCCTCGTTGTCAATGTAATTGTAGTCGTAGTTATAATTTCCCGCCATCTCCGGCACGTCACTAAATATATGCCCGTTCCACGTCCCACTAGACCAGTACGAGACAGACTTATTCCATTGAATGAAGCACTGGCTGCTTCCATTGGGGTCTAGCTCAAGGGAGAAGATCCCAGGAGCTGGGTCAGCTGAGCTTCTCCAGGCGATGAGGCGCTGTTTCTTTTTAGTTACCTTGTTCAGCCCAAGCTTGCCGCCGGGAAGCCAAGTGTCCGTGGGGTGGTCCATGCTCTGCCACAAGACCTTCGAGAAGTTGGAGCCATCTCTTAGCGCAAGGTTCCCGGTGTCTTCAAGAACAGCTACGGTGGAGTTGGAGGAGATGATGGTGTTGGTTGACCAGATTTGGGCTTTGGACTCATTGAGGATTATCAAATTTCCGTCGTATGAGAGCTTGAGCTCAGATGTGGTGTGGTCTGAGACAGGGGTTTCTCTGTTGGCTATCCAGACCGCGGTTTGCTTTGAGACTTTTTTATACCAGATGGCTATATAGTAGTGTTTGGAAGAATTATCAGGGCGGTAGAAGCCCAGCACAAAGTTGCCCCCTTTGGAGGTTAGCTGCTGCTCCCCCGAGATGGAGGAGTTGGCAGAGATGGTGTCAACTGAGAAGGAGATAGGGGTTTGGAGAGCTAAGTAAAAGAGGAACAGGAGGAGAGACAAGGAAGGGGAGGAAAGGGAGACGGAGTTTTGGAAAGAGCCATCGCTGCAGAGCCTTCAGACAGAGGACGGGCATAAGTAAAGGTGGGGAAGGACCGGGAATACTCGGAAAAAATGGCTTTTCTTTCATTTGACAAAGTCTCCTCTGAGTTCATGACTCATTTGGCGTTTGACCGTGCCAAATTACTTTGGTGTCCTTGTTTTGAAAAGTTTTTTTTTTTATTTTTTGTTTGGGATCTGGAAAGACCACTTGATTAAATTGGAGGGGTAGTGTTAGGAGGATAAGATTTATCTCTAACAGGTGCTGAATTATTTCTTAAATAAAATATTAAAAAAAAGTTCACAAAGTGAACCGGTGCAGGAGTTCAAGTCTAATACTTCATGAGAGTTGGATTTTTAGGATTTTAATAATTATATATCAAATTAAGATTTATATTAATAATTCCAAACTCATTATAGGTACTATCAGAACTAGAATTTTATTTAGGTGTAATTTACTATCTTATTGTTGACAAAAGAGCCTCTTGGCGCAAGCGTGCAATGCAAACATGATTGTATACATTAAATTACTTGCTGAAGTATTCCTTTTAGAAGTAAACATCTAAATTATTAATGATGTTATTTCTCATTGCTAAACACCTTGTTGCTGTATGAAATTATTGTATGTGAAAATTTTCATGTAAGACATCAAAATAATAGTCGCCGTAGTAACTTATAACTGCTTGGACATAAAAAAGTTATTTACAAGATTATATATATTAACATTTTTTAAATTATTTCATGCTTGCTTAACTATAAGTTTTCATATATGATTTTCATTGGACTCAAACTTTGTCATTGCTTTAAAAGTAGCAAATTATTTTCTACGCATCTACAATAGTTTTCAATGCAAATCAAGTAGATCTCCTAATTATCTATGCATCTAGCATGAATGGTATTTTTTTTCTAGTTCTCCTACTTTTGATGCAATCAATCACATAATCAAGTATAATAAGTTGAGCGGACTGACTAAGTTTTTATTCTTACCTGATATAGGAGTAGAATACAAAGGCGAAGTTATAAGCTACAATTTATTCTTAACCATAATAAGTTATTGGCTACTCTTAAGATACAAAAAAAATGTTCTAAATTATACTTTGATCAAGTCAATTTTTTGCAAATACTATCTTTTTTTATATTTATAATGTGTCAATCATAATTGTAGTTGGCAATAGCTAGGACTTTCAGCAACTTTTTATTCAGTTTTAAAAATTATCAAAATCTTCCATTAATTTGTACTAACTTTTCATCTACTTTACAATTTTAATAACTATACTTTGGTTTTCAATCCTCTTTCTGCTTTTTTTTATTTTTATTTTTTAAGCTTGTTGACCGAAGGTTAGTAGCCTAGTTTTATCGATCTAAGAACATCTGTTATTAGTAATTTTTCGGTCTAATAGCCAATTTATTTTAATTTATTCCTCAAAAATCAAAATACAATGTCAATAATAATATAATTATTTTTTTAAGTAGATATAATAAATAACTATTATAGTTAAATTTGACAAATCATAAATTTTAACATATAACAAGTCGACATTCTTTAAATAATTCCTTTTATAAAAAATACAATCTTTAATATAATATTGATGAAATATTTAATATATTAAATACATGATGACATTATAGCAGTTGTTTTTAATACTATTTAGTTTATTATATCTATTAATATTGCATGACTGCATTGTTGCTTTTGCTCTCATCAAGATAAAAAAATTTATTGGCATAAGGCTGAAAAAATGGCATATAACGCTACCAATGATGTCAAGAGACTACTAATTACAAGGACATTTTAGTAACTCTGCTATCCGGTGAAAGTAAGAGTGTTGGATGGAGAAACAACATTTGAAATGAAAAGTATACGGTGCCGATGAACACCACGACCTAAATTCTCTCTTTCCAAATAGCAAAGATCATGACCTCAAATTTCTCCCTCACCAAAAAGCAAAGAGAAATGATGTGGTTGATCTAACGCCGTTAGAGAACCGTGAAGGAAGGAAACCGACGGAGCCCCCCTTTGGCCTCCAAAGGGCCTTTCGATTACGATAGCATTTATGGCCTCATAAAGCCATGCACACCTAATTGCTCTAAGTTCCAAGGCCGACGGCTCCAAGGCCGACAGCTCCATGGCCGACAGCTCCAAGGCCGACAGCTCCATGGCCTACAGCTCTAAGGCCGACAGCTCCATGGCCGACAGCTCCAAGGCTGACAGCTCCATGGCCAACACTTCCATGGCCGACAACTCCAAGGCCGACAGCTCCATGGCCGACACCTCCATGGCCGAGGCCTCCAAGGCCGACACCCGGCACCTCCCAGCGGCCCGGCACTTTCCTAGCTAGCCCCCCAGCATGTGCAACCTATCCGGCCCCGGCATATCCAATCTAGCCAGCCCCGGCACTTTCCTAGATAGCCCCCCCGGCGTGTCCAACCTAGCCAACCCTGCCGAGTCGGCCCCGGCCATCCCTGGCCGGCCCACTCGGCCCCGGCATCTCCTAGCCGGCCCCGCCCCGGCACTTTCTGGCCAGGTCCACCTACCCACTAGCCACGTCGTTGATGGGACGAGACCTGCAGTCCTGACATATCAAAGAAGGAAGCAAGCTCTGTCATTGCTGCCATCACCTTAAATGCTCTGACAAGTGATAGAACCCCATGCCTCACAGACATCAGCTCTGATACTTCAACCATCAAGGTCATCATTACAAGGCCTCAACTAGTCAAGCCAGACAAACTCTAAGCACCTATAAAGAGGGTAAGAGGACCTCGACCAGGTAACACACTCATTACACCCCTAAACGCTCACAGCGAGGGGTGTAATGATGTGACAGCAAAACCTAGAAATAGAACTCCAGTGGCGACCTTTGGCTCCGGCCTCCAGCGCTGGCCTTTGGCTCCGGCCTCTAGCATCGGCCTCCAGTGCTGGCCTTTGGCTCCGGCCTCCAGCGTCGGCCTCCAGCAACGGCCTCCAGTGCTGACATTTGGCGCCGGCCTCCAGTGTCGGCCTTTAGTGTCGGCCTTCAACGTCGGCCTCCAGCGTCGGCCCCCAATGCCGGCCTCCAACAACGGCTTCGGTCCTAACCTGATGCCTTTTTCACATGCTCAATGACCTGTCTCATGCAACAGATCCCGTGATTTGAGGTCTATTGCCGTGTACCTCGCTCACTGAAATCACGGGCAAGTGTTAGCACGTTCAGCAGTTACCGCTACAAGCGGCCCTCATCCAGCAACGGCTTAACCACTTGTCGTTCAGAGAAACTTATCCCAACGAGGAAGATTCGACATTTCTGTTGGCCTAGATGACAACCCAAGAGGGGGGGGGGGGGTGAATTGGGTTCTTTAAAAAATTTAACCTCCAAAAAAAAATTGTTTGGTTAAGATGAATGAAAGTAAATGCAATGCAAATATAAAGCACAATCAATGAGATAGAGATAGAGATAGAGACAATAGAAGCACGTCAAATACAAAGATTTTATAGTGGTTCAGTGTATCCAACACCTACGTCCACTCCCAAGATCCACTTGGGTCCACACTATAATCTCCTCGATTACAGCCGAGTTGTTTTACAAGCTCACAACCCAAACTTGTTGTTTTACCGGGATCACAACGAACCCAGCCGGTTTTTTGGGCTCACCAGCACACAACCCTAAACTCAAGCTAATCTAGCTTGACCCGAGGTATACAACCTCCACTAGTTCAATCCCTTTGATTGAACTAGGCACAAACAAAAAGAATATAGTTTTTCAAAGATACACAGCTCCTCAATGAGCAAATATTCAAAAATAAGTAAACAAGTTTAGAAAAGCCTGATTTGAAGTTGTTTGGCTTTGAGCTTTTCTTCTTTTCTTCTTTTCCTCTTCTCCCTTTGCAATGATGAATCAAGCCTCAGCTTTAATCCCTTACAGTCGTTGCAGTTGAGAAGATTGGAAATGGAAGAAACAGAGCTTTTACTTCAATTTGGGAAATCCATCGATTTTTTGATTTGGGCACCTTGGATTCTTCTTTGAGCTTTTTGGAGCGAAAGGATTTGAATTTGAATGCTTTTCTCTTGGATTTCAGGCTCAGGGTTTCTCGGATTTTGATTTGAAATTTTTCTATTTTCCGTTCTCTCTCTTTTTTTTCTCTCTTTTTTTTTTCAAACGGGTGTTTTTTCCCTTTTTTATAGATTTCTTTTAATCCATTTTGGGAAGGAAACTAGCCGTTGGAGTGTACCTGGAAACAAAATATATCCGTTAGAAATTAGGTAAAAAGGAAATATTACCGTTAGAGCTGATCTGGCATTTTAAATTTTCGTCTCAGTCAAGTTGGAGTCGGCTCCAACTTTTCAGGTGTGGCTCCAGATCGTTTTACCAAAAATAGAAATTTCCAAGTTTGTTGAGGAGTCGGCTCCGAAAAAGTATATGTCGGCTCGCCATCGTCAGGTGCCGGCTCCCGAATACTGTAGGTGTCGGCTCATGATGCTAAAAAAATAAGCGTTCTGTCCCCGCATCAGAGTCGGCTCCAGACACTGTAAGTGTCGACTCCAAAACTCTAGGTGTCAGCTCCGAAACTCTAGGTGTCGACTCCGGATCGTATCAAAAATCAGATTAAAATTGAATTGGCCATGGGGTCGGCTCCAGATTTTCTAGGTGTCGACTCCAAGCTCTAAAACTTTGAAATCTCTTATTTGTATTTGATTCAAAATTCATTTCTTAATTCCTTTAAATTGATCAAATAAATTTAATTCCTGAAACACTTATAAAATCCATTAGTAATCAAATAAATATACTCAATTCCTTTATTAATCATCAAAATCAATAAATGGATCAACAAGTTCCAACGGAATGAGGTAAACGGGACCCTCAGACAGGTATAAGAGCAGGACCCGAGCTCAATGCAAGGGAATCTCTCTCTCTTCTCTCAAGCTCTATTGACATAACATTCCTGTTCTACAAACCACTGACTTGGGCGTCGGAGGGTCCCCACCGGAACCACCGGTCCGGGACTTTTTTGCAGGCTCTAGAAGGAAGACGGTAACCTCTCTGTATCCTCAAAGGCCTGCGGAGATCTCAGCTCACCCGACGCTCATCGCAAGTGATTTGGCAGCAACAGATTGGCGCGCCAGGTAGGGGGTGGCAGATCAGCGATGCTAGTTTTCAGATCCTCGTCTCCCTTTAATCAAAATGGTGGATCATAAAGGTCGTGATGAAAAAAAAAAAATCCAAAAAGCTTTCACCACTTATGCTGGGGGACACCTTCAGCGAGCTAAGCAGAAGCATCAGAAGCAACATCTCAAGACCACACAACAACGAGCAAAGGCTTCCGCTTGCTCTTGGTTCGCTGCTCAGGCCAGCCATCCTTCATCCCGGAGAATCTTCCCAGCAAGAGGTCCACCATCCTCAAGCTCACCAACGACTTAAAGCTCAGAGAGCCATCACTCGCCACCCAAACAGCCTTCTCTCCTATGGACGGCGACACAGAGGGAGGCCCAAGTAAGGGCAGCGGTACCTCCACTTCAACAAATTTGATTCCCCGAGGGGTAGACCACCAGCGGGAGCGCTCAAGTCTGTAGAAGGAAAACAGGGGTGCCGCAAGAGCTAAGTACGCTGCACTTAAGACAGTATTTCATTCATTGATACTTAAAAATGTCATGCAGGGGAGACGACTCTGCATTAGCATTCAAGACCAACCTCGCATTGGCGTCTCAAAAGACCAAAGACCGACTTCGCGTCGGCAAAAAAGACCGGTTCCCACCGGCAACTTAAGACCGGCTCGCGTCGGCACAAAAAGACCGGTTCCGCACTGGCAATTTAAGACCGGCTCCGCGTCGGCAAAAAAGACCGGTTCCGCACCAGCAACTTAAGACCGGCTCCGCGTCAGCACAAAAAGACCGGTTCCGCACCGGCAACTTAAGACCGGCTCCGCGTCGGCACAAAAAGACCAATTTCACACCGGCAATTCAAGCCCGGCTCCGCATCGGCACACTCAAGCCCGGCTCCGCGTCGGCACCTCCAAGCCCGGCTCCATGTCGGCACACTCAAGCCCGAGTCTCCCCTCGACACTCAAGCCCGGCTCCGCATCTGCACCTCCAAGCCCGGCTCCACGTCGGCACACTCAAGCCGGCTCCACGTTGGCACCTCCAAGCCCAGCTCCGCATCGGCACACTCAAGCCCGGTTCCGCGTCGGCAATCCAAGCCCAAGACCTCCTGCTGATTCCATTCCAGCTGCCCTCGGATTTCAGCACTAGTTCCCCCCCCCCCCCCCCCGCCTTCAATCAACACGGTTCCCTGGGGAGCAGGTCATCAACTCTGCAGAAGGAGACCAATTTCTTTAAAGAAAAAGGCACCTGAGCTTGGTCCAAGCACCCTCAGGTCACCCTCCGGGGTGAAAAGGCACCTGACGACTCTTAACTCTTTGGTCACCCTCCGGGATTAAAGGCTCCCGAGCATGGTCGAATCCCAGCGACTCTCGGGTCAGCCTCCGGGTTCAAAAGGCTCTCGACGGCCTCAACTTTGCCTCAGCGGCTTCGTTACAACCTCAACGGCTTTATTTCAGCCTCAACGGCCTCAACTCTGTTTCAGCGGCCAACGGCCAATCGAGTAATACCTGTGTTTAAATTACACACTTGCAACATATAACTGGTTACTTTCAGCCATCAAGAAGCCCCAAGACAACTCACAGCTGGGAGAAGCCAACTCCCCAGCTCATAGTTGACGGGCATCCGTTCCCAAGCTCTCAAGCCTAGGATCAACGTCAACATCAAACACGACGCAAAGGCAAGCATCTACGAAAAAGGCTCAACGGCTCCCTCTGCCTCAGGAGTATCATTGCGGCCTCACTAGCTCTCTGCCTCCATGGCATGTGGACGGGGACCCACATCCAAACATCATGAAAATCAAAAGTCAGGTAGGGATCAGCCACTTGGGAGGTAACGCCCCTTTCACCTTGCTGGTGTGGGCCCGCTTCATCTCAGGGGCGAGGGGCATCTGATGTGGCTGATCCAACGCCGTTTGAGAACCGTGAAGGAAGGAAACCGACGGAGCCCTCCTTTGGCCTCCAAAGGGCCCTTCGGCCATGGTAGCATTTATGGCCTCATAAAGCCACGCACACCTAATTGCTCTAAGCTCCAAGGCCGACGGCTCCAAGGCCGACAGCTCCATGGCCGACAGCTCCAAGGCCGACAGCTCCGTGGCCTACAGCTCCAAGGCCGATAGCTCCATGGCTGACAGCTCCAAGGCCGACAGCTCCATGGCCGACACCTCCATGGCCTACAGCTCCAAGGCCGACACCTCCATGGCCGACACCTCCATGGCCGACGCCTCGAAGGCCGACACCCGACACCTCCAGCGGCCCGGCACTTTCCTAGCCGGCCCCCCCGGCGTGTGCAACCTAGCCGGCCCCGGCGTGTCCAAGCTAGCCGGCCCCGGCATTTTCCTAGCCGGCCCCCGGCGTGTCCAAGCTAGGCGGCCCCGGCACTTTCCTAGCCGGCCCCGCGGCGTGTCCAACCTAGCCGGCCCCATCGAGTCGGCCCCGGCAATCCCTAGCCGGCCCTGTCGGCCCCGGCATCTCCGAGCCCGCCAAGTCAGCCCCGGCTATCCCTGGCCGGCCCTCTCGGCCCCGGCATCTCCAAGCCCGCCCAGTTGGCCTCGGCCATCCCTGGCCGGCCCTCTCAGCCCCGGCATCTCCTGGTCGGCCCCGCCCCGGCACTTTCTGGCCAGGTCCACCTACCCACTGGCCACGTCATTGATGGGACGAGACCTGCAGTCCTAACATATCAAAGAAGGAAGCAAGCTCTGTCATTGCTGCCATCACCTTAAATGCTCTGACAAGTGATAGAACCCCATGCCTCACAGACATCAGCTCTGATACTTCAACCATCAAGGTCATCATTACAAGGCCTCAACTAGTCAAGCCAGACAAACTCTAAGCACCTATAAAGAGGGTAAGAGGGACCTCGACCAGGTAACACACTCATTACACCCCTAAACGCTCACAGCGAGGGGTGTAATGATGTGACAGCAAAACCTAGAAATAGAACTCCAGTGGCGACCTTTGGCTCCGGCCTCCAGCGCTGGCCTTTGGCTCCAGCCTCTAGCATCGGCCTCCAGTGCTGGCCTTTGGCTCCGGCCTCCAGCGTCGGCCTTCAGCAACGGCCTCCAGTGCTGACATTTGGCGCCGGCCTCCAGTGTCGGCCTTTAGTGGCCTTCAACGTCGGCCTCCAGCGTCGGCCCCCAACGCCGGCCTCCAACAATGGCTTCGGTCCTAACCTGATGCCTTTTTCACATGCTCAATGACCTGTCTCATGCAACAGATCCCGTGATTTGAGGTCTATTGCCGTGTACCTCGCTCACTGAAATCACGGGCAAGTGTTAGCACGTTCAGCAGTTACCGCTACAAGCAGCCCTCATCCAGCAACGGTTTAACCACTTGTCGTTCAGAGAAACTTATCCCAACGAGGAAGATTCGACATTTCTGTTGGCCTAGATGACAACCCAAAGGGGGGGGGGTGAATTGGGTTCTTTAAAAAATTTAACCTCCAAAAAAAAATTGTTTGGTTAAGATGAATGAAAGTAAATGCAATGCAATATAAAGCATAATCAATGAGATAGAGATAGAGATAGAGATAGAGACAATAGAAGCACGTCAAATACAAAGATTTTATAGTGGTTCAGTGTATCCAACACCTACGTCCACTCCCAAGATCCACTTGGGTCCACACTATAATCTCCTCGATTACAGCCGAGTTGTTTTACAAGCTCACAACCCAAACTTATTGTTTTATCCGGGATCACAACGAACCCAGCCGGTTTTTTGGGCTCACCAGCACACAACCCTAAACTCAAGCTAATCTAGCTTGACCCGAGGTATACAACCTCCACTAGTTCAATCCCTTTGATTGAACTAGGCACAAACAAAAAGAATATAGTTTTTCAAAGATACACAGCTCCTCAATGAGCAAATATTCAAAAATAAGTAAACAAGTTTAGAAAAGCCTGATTTGAAGTTGTTTGGCTTTGAGCTTTTCTTCTTTTCTTCTTTTCCTCTTCTCCCTTTGCAATGATGAATCAAGCCTCAGCTTTAATCCCTTACAGTCGTTGCAGTTGAGAAGATTGGAAATGGAAGAAACAGAGCTTTTACTTCAATTTGGGAAATCCATCGATTTTTTGATTTGGGCACCTTGGATTCCTCTTTGAGCTTTTTGGAGTGGAAGGATTTGAATTTGAATGCTTTCTCTTGGATTTCAGGCTCAGGATTTCTCGGATTTTTGATTTGAAATTTTTCTATTTTCCGTTCTCTCTCTTTTTTTTCTCTCTTTTCTTTTTTCAAACGGGTGTTTTTTCCCTTTTTTATAGATTTCTTTTAATCCGTTTTGGGAAGGAAACTAGCCGTTGGAGTGTACCTGGAACAAAATATATCCGTTAGAAATTAGGTAAAAAGGAAATATTACCGTTAGAGCTGATCTGCCATTTAAATTTTCATCTCAGTCAAGTTGGAGTCGGCTCCAACTTTTCAGGTGTTGGCTCCAGATCGTTTTACCAAAAATAGAAATTTCCAAGTTCGTTGAGGAGTCGGCTCCGAAAAAGTATATGTCGGCTCGCCATCGTCAGGTGCCGGCTCCCGAATACTGTAGGTGTTGGCTCATGATGCTAAAAAAATAAGCGTTCTGTCCCCGCATCAGAGTCGGCTCCAGACACTGTAAGTGTCGACTCCAAAACTCTAGGTGTCAGCTCCAAAACTCTAGGTGTCGACTCCGGATCGTATCAAAAATCAGATTAAAATTGAATTGGCCATGGGGTCGGCTCCAGATTTTCTAGGTGTCGACTCCAAGCTCTAAAACTTTGAAATCTCTGATTTGTATTTGATTCAAAATTCATTTCTTAATTCCTTTAAATTGATCAAATAAATTTAATTCCTGAAACACTTATAAAATCCATTAGTAATCAAATAAATATACTCAATTCCTTTATTAATCATCAAAATCAATATATGGATCAACAAGTTCCAACGGAACGAGGTAAACGGGACCCTCAGACAGGTATAAGAGCAGGACCCGAGCTCAATGCAAGGGAATCTCTCTCTCTTTCTCTCAAGCTCTATTGACATAACATTCCTGTTCTACAAACCACTGACTTGGGCGTCGGAGGGTCCCCACCGGAACCACCGGTCCGGGACTTTTTTGCAGGCTCTAGAAGGAAGACGGTAACCTCTCTGTATCCTCAAAGGCCTGCGGAGATCTCAGCTCACCCGACGCTCATCGCAAGTGATTTGGCAGCAACAGATTGGCGCGCCAGGTAGGGGGTGGCAGATCAGCGATGCTAGTTTTCAGATCCTCGTCTCCCTTTAATCAAAATGGTGGATCATAAAGGTCGTGATGAAAAAAAAAAAATCCAAAAAGCTTTCACCACTTATGCTGGGGGACACCTTCAGCGAGCTAAGCAGAAGCATCAGAAGCAACATCTCAAGACCACACAACAACGAGCAAAGGCTTCCGCTTGCTCTTGGTTCGCTACTCAGGCCAGCCATCCTTCATCCCGCCGAGAATCTTCCCAGCAAGAGGTCCACCATCCTCAAGCTCACCAACGACTTAAAGCTCAGAGAGCCATCACTCGCCACCCAAACAGCCTTCTCTCCTATGGACGGCGACACAGAGGGAGGCCCAAGTAAGGGCAGCGGTACCTCCACTTCAACAAATTTGATTCCCCGAGGGGTAGACCACCAGCGGGAGCGCTCAAGTCTGTAGAAGGAAAATAGGGGTGCCGCAAGAGCTAAGTACGCTGCACTTAAGACAGTATTTCATTCATTGATACTTAAAAATGTCATGCAGGGGAGACGACTCTGCATTAGCATTCAAGACCAACCTCGCATTGGCGTCTCAAAAGACCAAAGACCGACTCCGCGTCGGCAAAAAAGACCGGTTCCGCACGGCAACTTAAGACCGGCTCCGCGTCGGCACAAAAAGACCGGTTCCGCACTGAAAATTTAAGACCGGCTCCGCATCGGCAAAAAAGACCGGTTCCGCACCAGCAACTTAAGACCGGCTCCGCGTCAGCACAAAAAGACCGGTTCCGCACCGGCAACTTAAGACCGGCTCCGCGTCGGCACAAAAAGACCAATTTTACACCGGCAATTCAAGCCCGGCTCCGCATCGGCACACTCAAGCCTGGCTCCGCGTCGGCACCTCCAAGCCCGGCTCCGCGTCGGCACACTCAAGCCCGAGTCTCCCCTCGACACTCAAGCCCGGCTCCGCATCTGCACCTCCAAGCCCGGCTCCACGTCGGCACACTCAAGCCGGCTCCACGTTGGCACCTCCAAGCCCAGCTCCGCATCGGCACACTCAAGCCCGGCTCCGCGTCGGCAATCCAAGCCCAAGACCTCCTGCTGATTCCATTCCAGCTGCCCTCGGATTTCAGCACTAGTTCCCCCCCCCCCCCCCCCGCCTTCAATCAACACGGTTCCCTGGGGAGCAGGTCATCAACTCTGCAGAAGGAGACCAATTTCTTTAAAGAAAAAGGCACCTGAGCTTGGTCCAAGCACCCTCAGGTCACCCTCCGGGGTGAAAAGGCACCTGACGACTCTAACTCTTTGGTCACCCTCCGGGATTAAAGGCTCCCGAGCATGGTCGAATCCCAGCGACTCTCGGGTCAGCCTCCGGGGTTCAAAAGGCTCTCGACGGCCTCAACTTTGCCTCAGCGGCTTCGTTACAACCTCAACGGCTTTATTTCAGCCTCAACGGCCTCAACTCTGTTTCAGCGGCCAACGGCCAATCGAGTAATACCTGTGTTTAAATTACACACTTGCAACATATAACTGGTTACTTTCAGCCATCAAGAAGCCCCAAGACAACTCACAGCTGGGAGAAGCCAACTCCCCAGCTCATAGTTGACGGGCATCCGCTCCCAAGCTCTCAAGCCTAGGATCAACGTCGACATCAAACACGACGCAAAGGCAAGCATCTACGAAAAAGGCTCAACGGCTCCCTCTGCCTCAGGAGCATCATTGCGGCCTCACTAGCTCTCTGCCTCCATGGCATGTGGACGGGGACCCACATCCAAACATCATGAAAATCAAAAGTCAGGTAGGGATCAGCCACTTGGGAGGTAACGCCCCTTTCACCTTGCTGGTGTGGGCCCGCTTTATCTCAGGGGCGAGGGGCATCTGATGTGGCTGATCCAACGCCGTTTGAGAACCGTGAAGGAAGGAAACCGACGGAGCCCTCCTTTGGCCTCCAAAGGGCCCTTCGGCCACGGTAGCATTTATGGCCTCATAAAGCCACGCACACCTAATTGCTCTAAGCTCCAAGGCCGACGGCTCCAAGGCCGACAGCTCCAAGGCCGACAGCTCCATGGCCGACAGCTCCAAGGCCGACAGCTCCGTGGCCTACAGCTCCAAGGCCGATAGCTCCATGGCTGACAGCTCCAAGGCCGACAGCTCCATGGCCGACACCTCCATGGCCTACAGCTCCAAGGCCGACACCTCCATGGCCGACACCTCCATGGCCGACGCCTCCAAGGCCGACACCCGACACCTCCAGCGGCCCGGCACTTTCCTAGCCGGCCCCCCCGGCGTGTGCAACCTAGCCGGCCCCGGCGTGTCCAAGCTAGCCGGCCCCGGCATTTTCCTAGCCGGCCCCCGGCGTGTCCAAGCTAGGCGGCCCCGGCACTTTCCTAGCCAGCCCCGCGGCGTGTCCAACCTAGCCGGCCCCGCCGAGTCGGCCCCGGCAATCCCTAGCCGGCCCTGTCGGCCCCGGCATCTCCGAGCCCGCCAAGTCGGCCCCGGCTATCCCTGGCCGGCCCTCTCGGCCCCGGCATCTCCAAGCCCGCCGAGTTGGCCTCGGCCATCCCTGGCCGCCCTCTCAGCCCCGGCATCTCCTGGTCGGCCCCGCCCCGGCACTTCCTGGCCAGGTCCACCTACCCACTGGCCACATCGTTGATGGGACGAGACCTGCAGTCCTGAAATATCAAAGAAGGAAGCAAGCTCTACCATTGCTGCCATCACCTTAAATGCTCTGATAAGTGGTAGAACCCCATGCCTCACAGACATCAGCTCTGATACTTCACCCATCAAGGTCATCATTACAAGGCCTCAAATAGTCAAGCCAGACAAACTCTAAGCACCTATAAAGAGGGTAAGAGGGACCTCGACCAGGTAACACACTCATTACACCCCTAAACGCTCACAGCGAGGGGTGTAATGATGTGATAGCAAAACCTAGAAATAGAACTCCAGTGCCGACTTTTGGCTCCAGCCTCCAGCGCTGGCCTTTGGCTCCGGCCTCCAGCGTCGGCCTCCAGCGTTGGCCTCCAGTGACGGCCTCCAGCGCTGGCCTTTGGCTCCGGCCTCCAGCGTCGGCCTCCAACAATGGCCTCCAGCGCTGACCTTTGGCACCGGCCTCCAGTGTCGGCCTTCAGCGTCGGCCTCCAGCGTCGGCCCCCAACAACGGCTTCGGTCCTAACCTGACGCCTTTTTCGCATGCACAATGACCCGTCTCATGCAGCAGATCTCGTGATTCGAGGTCTATTGCCGTGTACCTCGCTCACTGAAATCACGAGCAAGTGTTAGCACGTTCAGCAGTTACCGCTATAAGCGGCCCTCATCCAGCAACGGCTTAACCACTTGCCGTTCGGAAAAACTTATCCCAACGAGGAAGATTCGACAGTTCCAACGGAACGAGGTAAACGGGACCCTCAAACAGGTATAAGAGCAGGACCCGAGCTCAATGCAAGGGGATCTCTCTCTCTTTCTCTCAAGCTCTGTTGACATAACATTCCTGTTCTACAAACCACTGACTTGGGCGTCGGAGGGTCCCACTAGAACCACCGGTCTGGGACTTTTTTGCAGGGTCTAGAAGGAAGACGGTGGCCTCTATGCATCTTCGAAGGCCTGCAGAGATCTCAGTTCATCCGATCCTCGTCGCAAGTGATTTGGCAGCAACAAGAAAAATGTTTGCGCACTGAAGTATGCATTGAACATACGAATTAATAGTGCGCCACGATGATGTAAAGGCACCATTAATCTGCACGCATAATGCATCGATCTTTCATACACAAAGTCTTTTTCAAAGCGAAGACCACAGCCTCATATATTAAAAGGTTTATGAATAAATATAAAATATCACTCCAAAGTCCAAAGACTCAAAAACATAAACCTAAAATGAAAGCTACCGCTGCGACGAACTCCAGCATTCGTGACCCGCTCTTGGTTTCATTTCTTTTCTAAGGCTCTTTGGTATTTGGTCCAATTGCCGGTGTCACCGCGTCTTAAATGCCGCACCGGAGAAAATTGGACGACCTCGTTGCTGGCATGATGGGCGGCGTGAGACCGCCATTCGGAAGCGTTGTCCGCGGTGATGACCGTTGGATGCCGATCGGACAGCGTTAGCATTTCCGTGTGGGTCCGGCGCGACGTCCAGTGTGACGTTTGCCGCACGTCTCCAAGATGGAGTCTCCCCGTCGAGACAAGGCGACGAATTAAGGCAGTACAATATGTTCTGAAAATTATTTAAAAATCTTGATTATCTAATAAAGTATTCAATTATTCCTTTTTTTCACAATTTTCAAAAACCCCAAATCGCTTCTTCTAATTGATTTTTTTAATGGTTTTTTTAAAATGAAGTGAAGCTTTATATCCGTCCGTTATTATATGCCTGCCTCTTCTTAATTAGGCCAAATCCAGGCTTTTAGACAAACGAAGTCCAATGTTAACGTGAATCAAAAGGTGAAGCAATGCAACGTGGAATCGAAGCCTCCCTTGTGGTCCAAGAGGTTAGAGCTTGGACTATTCTTCCACGAGTCCATGGAAAAGTTTTACCGGGACCACCTTTTCGCAGGGCTAAATTATTATTTTATTAATTCTCAATAATTTTAAGGCATCATAATTTTTTACTTTAGGATAGTTAAAGAAATGCTTAGGGCATGTAAACTATCATTTTATTAATTTTTAGTAATTTTAAAATATTATAATTTTTTCTTTAAATAGTTAAAGATATACCTTAGTACTTGATCTAATTTGAAGAAGATTACTGTAACAAAAGTTTGAAGAAAAAGCAAGTGAATCAGGGTTTCTATATTTAGACCCTTTGTAATCTTTCCTTTGATGGATGGAAAATAATACCAGTCATTGGATGGAGAAAGGATTAGACTCTTATTTTATAGCCAATGAATAGGTACCTTCTATCAAGATATACACCCTTTTATAATATACAGACACATTTGTTCATAAAGAGTTGTATTTTTTTCGTAAGAGTTATGTCTAAGCATCCTTTCATAAGATACAACACATCTATTCGTGCAAAATTGTACCTTTTCATAAGAGTTACATCTTTTCATAAGAGTTATACCTTTTCATAGCCAATAATATTTTTAGCACTCAAATAATTTATTAAACAATTTAAATAAATAAATAAATACTTTAATCATATAGGCCACATAATTCTTACATTCTCTTACTTGACTCATATGATTTTTTTTTCATGGTTTAATAAGACTATAATGTGCACAAAAGAATCATACTAAAAATGTTGCCTTAAGTTGGCTACCAAAATATATCATAATTAAGTAAAAAACTAAGCGGGTCATGGTGGTTGTACATTATCAAATCGATATAGTCGTGTCCATGTACCACAACAATAGCCTCCCACTTTTGATTAAAAAGTGAGAGGTATAATAATGGTCCAACTATAATTTCTTCATCAAGACTATCATGTCAAACCTTTATCTATAACAATCTACAAAATAAAACAGGATATATTGGAGACACAATAAGTGAGCTCAAAGTGTCATAATACAATATCAATGATGGCATCCAATAATATGCATTCTTTTAACATGTTCATCAAATATTTTGGATGGCAATCCTTTTGTTAAAAGATATGCAATTATGATATTGGTAAAAATTTATTCAATTGACACTTTATATTTCCGAACTTCTTACTTGACGACTAAGTATTTAATATTCATACATTTTGTATCATGAGAATATTTGCCAATTTTAGCAAAAAAAACTGTTGTGACATTATCACAATAAATTTTCAACGGTCTGTCTATACTTCAACAACTCCAGGTCTTGAAGTAAAATTCAGCAACCATAACCCATAACTCGTGGCCTCAAAGCATACCACGAATCGGCCTTCATAGTGGATGCAACAATGATAGACTGCTTCACACTCTTTTATGATATTGTTCGTTCAGCCAAAAGAAACATGTATCCGAATGTAGATTTTCTAGTATAAGTACATCCAGCGAAGTCTGAATCTAAATAACTGATCACTTCCAAATGATCACATCCTTTATAAGTGAGAATATGGTCCTTTATTCCTTGCAAATACCTAAGAACTTTCTTTTTAGCTTTTCAATGATCTATTCCTGAATTACTTTGATATCTACCCAACATTCCAACAACAAAACTAATGTTGGGTCTAGTGCAAGTTTGAGCATACAACAAACTCCCAACAACAAATGCATAAGGAGTATTTTTCATTTGAGCTAATTTCAATTCAATCTTTGGACATTGCATGAGACTAAATTTGTCCTCCTTCTAAATTGGAACTATACTTGCTAAACATTTATTAATGTTAAACTTCTCTAAAACTTTATTAATATATACTTTCTGAGACAATCCTAATAATTCTTGTGATCTATCATGGGATATTCAATTCCTATCACATAAGCTGCCTCACCCATATCTTTCATTTCAAAGTTCATAGAGCAAGATTTCTTAGTTTCATGTAATGATCCAAGATCATTAGAAGCAAGCAAAATATCATCAACATATAGAATTTAAAAAATAAATTTTGCTTCCATTGACCGTCATAATATATATATATATTGTTGCCGCCAAGTCACGTTCTTCTAACGCCAGGAGACGGAGATCCTCCTCCTTGAAGAAGCTCCTACAAAAAAGTTTTCGAAGACCGGTTGCACCGATGGGGACCCTCTGATACTCAAGTAAGCAACTCGAGAACAGTGAAAAAAGAGAGCTAATAGGAAATAGCTAGAGAGCTTGAGTTCAGATTTCTTCCCTTGTTGTGAGTGTAGATTCTTATACCTATTCGAAGATCCCCTTTCCCACTTTCGGAAGGTAGCTAATTACGAGGTGTTGTTATTTGGTAGCAGACAGGTGGTTAGGCTAACAAAGACAGGTCACAACCGACACTGGGCATGTCAAAGGTATCTTTTCCTACCAGCCACCTACCGGGTGCAGCGCCACAGATGGCAGGTAGGCCTAGTCGTATCAGGCGTGCACCGTTATGGGTAGTGGCCATGCATAATACAGACAGTTAGTGGGCCACATAGCAGTTGCAAATGGATGATGGGCCTAGTCGTGTCAGGCGGCTTGAGGTAGAGGGAACTTGGGGTCTGAGGCCAAGGCCGAGAGGACATGAGGCCCTAGGGCGGGGGGACCCAAAGTCCGAGGTCAAGGGGACTCAAGGTCCGAGGCCGAGGAGACATGAGGTCCGAGGCTGAGGAGACCCGAGGTCCGAGGCCGAGGGGACATGAGGTTCGAGGCCGAGGGGACTCAAGGTCTGAGGCCGAGGGGACCAGAGGTCCAAGGCCGAGGAGACCTAAGGTTCGAGGCTGAGGGGACCAGAGGTCCGAGGTCGAGGGGACTCAATGTCCGAGGCTGAGGGGACTCAAGGTCCGAGGCTGAGGGGACTCGAGGTTTGAGGCCGAGGGACTAAAAGTCCAAGGCTGAGGGGACTCAAGGTCCGAGGCCAAGGGGACTCAGTGTCCGAAGCCAAGGGGACTCAAGGTTCGAGGCTGATGGGACTCAAGGTTCGAGGCCGATGGAACCAAAGGTCCGAGGCCAAGGGGACTCAAGGTCCGAAGCCGAGGAGACCTGAGGTCTAAGGCCGAGGGAGTCTCAGAGGCCGAGGCCAGGATTTCGTCAATTGCTTCCTCCGTCAACTCTAACGCAGCTTGATCAGCCACATCATATATATCGATCAATAGTATTTTCTTTAAATCCAAAAGAAGTAATGATATTGTTAAACTTAAGATACCATTTTTGGGACGCTTGTTTGAGTCTATGTATTGATTTCTTTAGCTTACACAAGATATGATCCTTTCCTTTAATTGAAAATCCTTCAAATAGGTCCATATAGACTCCCTTCTCTAAATTCTCATTAAGAAAAGTGATTTTCACATTCATTTAGAGTAACTGTCGATGCCCCCTTCCTCCTGGGACAACCGACAACAAAGCTACGCACTTAAGGTAATCGGATAGAGTTCTACTAGCCTTTATGTAGCGCTCCGTAAAGACATAGGAAACTCCAATAGATTATCACAAGTAGCAGACACTCAGAATCTAGTCTTGTTAAAAACTTTTCATCATCTACTCAAATATACATACACATCATCATAATATCATTTCAACATTTTATACCATTCTGCTCAGATATAATTTTTTCTGTAACATCCTCGGGCTGTTTATAAGATCACATTCACAATTGATAAAAATTCAGAGATACATATATTACTCATAATTTCCTTAAGAATATAAATCTTTCTTTCATTTCGAATACGTCTATGATACACCACAAAATCTCACTATACATATACACATATACATATATATGAATGTCACCCCACACTAACTCAATATACAAGGCTATCATCTATACTCTTTTGCATCTAGGTGAGCTTCATTAGCTAAGGGTCCAGTCCTGCTAACCTTTTGCTTCTGTTAAATAGGCTCACTGATCTGAAAAATAAAAATATCAACCATAGAGGGGTGAGACCTAAGTCCCAATGACTGAATAACCATCTAACTATGAAAAAATTGAGAACCATATCACCATATCAAAATATAATAAGCACGCATAACATGAGTAAACACATAATATATAACTTATTCTTCGAATAATATACCTCTTTATTCGAAATACCATACAATTATTTCTTTTCACTGGAAAACATCTCCATAATCGGATAAACACACCATTTTGCAATGATAGAAGATAACTTATAAGTTAGCTTATGCTTGCAACAATATACCAATATTGAAATACTCTATGAATAACTTTTTTACTGAAAAAATAACTCATTTATATAAAAATCTATGCATGATGCATTACATTATAAAACATATGTATATCCTTTTTATACAGCCTAGACTTTCTTTACTCATCCCTCTGATCCCCACTGGGATCTATTTTGCCCACTGGAATCTCTTTAAAATCTCATCCCCATTGGGATATTGCTTGTCCACTGGCATCTCTTTAAAACAAACTCATCCTATTAGGATATTGCTTGGCCCACCATGCCCTTTTTATTTAAATATCAATGCATGCTTTTCAATATTGGCCCTCCAGGCCTCTTTTTAAAAACACTTCCCCACTAGGAATATATTTGGCCCACTGGCCTTTTTAAAACCAATGTAAGTTTTTCAAAACTTTATGATGCTGGACTGTGTGTGATGCCTTCGAAGTACCATCCTAGAGTCGTCCTTCTGCAGCTGTACTCTCATCAGGTGCATGAACTAGCAACAGGATCCCTGCACAAATAGCACCCCTTACCCATGTGATTCATTCGGTAAAGTGCTCTTTTTGTTCCTTGACCCCTCGGATTTTCTCTTTGCCCCCATGGGCTATATAGTAACCAGCTCATTATCGAGCTATAATTCATGCCCCTATGGGCTGCTTGCAACTTGCCCACTGGGCTTGGTCTAACTTGTACTCACCCCTGACCATGGGATCATCGTACGATCGAATCGCAAGAAGGTGCTGGCTTAATAGTAGTGTGGAATGCTCATACTATGGTACAGTCTAAAAGATGATCAGCCCCATAGTTGCCCGAATGCTCTGTAAGATACATGCATTCAAAACATATTCTTTATAACAATTCACTATGCAAATATGCCATGTATGTATCTGAAATCCACATATCAAAAATTAGGCTTAATTCTTCTGTTTGAAACTCATGTTTAGAACTCTTGCTTTGCTTCTTTGCTCAAAACTCATGCTAAACTTATGTATAAAAACCCATGCTCAAAGACTCATGTATCAAAATCCATGCATCAAAAAATCATATACTAGGTTCTTATTTTTTAGGTTTAAAACATATTTAATACTCTACTAAGCATATTATACCACAGCTAGGTATTGAACATACAACCATGCTAGCTCAAAATAAGTTTTTTCATTGCTAGATGAGAAACCCACTCACCTCAACAAATAGTACTCTTAATTGGGGATCAACACCGGTGTTCCTACTCTCTGGAATAACCCTCTTAACCTATGTCATCATATAGACAAAGTAACTATTAGGATCACCTACATGCAAGGTTTTTCTCAAACTATGCATGCATGCTCAAACCTCTAGTATCTCATTATATTCTTTCATTCTTTCACTACTTAAGATTACTTCTACTATCATCTCATGATACGAGAATTTAAGAAAATCTAAAGCCATACAAGGTTTAGAAAAGCTATAGCTTACCTTGGAATTAGTTCATCTTTCAAGCTTTCCCTTCCCTTCCCTTCTCTTCTCTTTCTTCTTCTTCTTCTTCTTCTTTCTTTTTCTTTCCTTCTTTTTTTCTTCCACGGCTTAAACTCTATCTGTGCCTTTTCTCTTTTCTTTCTAATCCTCCCTAAAGCCCCAAATGAATCCGTAAGTAAGCACCTACTTTTCCTTAAAACCTACCAAACTGAGCATCTAATTGGACACCCAGTTCCTTAAACTCCTTAATAGTTAGGCATCTAATTCCTTCCACTAAATGCCTAGCTCCCCAAATTAGGTGTCTAAGGCCCACCAACTAGACTCCCAACCTCCATTTTCTCACAAAATGGGCGACGCCCAGTCCCCACTTCTACCACAAAACTAGGCATCTAATTGGATGCCCACTTCCTTCCACTCATCAAATTGGGCGTCCAATTGGTTGCCCAGTTTCCCTAAGATGCAACCCATTGGGCGTCCAATTGGTCGACCACTGAGACCTTAGTCTCAAAAAAATTTTATGAGACAGAGAACAAAAAAAATTAGACGACCAATTGGTCATCTAATAAGGAAATTCCCTCTCTGCCTCATCCAAGCCCATGCCCAACTCTTATGATCCAAGGCTTTCATGCCTTCTAAGAATCCATTCCATAAGAGAAAACAAAGAATTACACATGGAAATCATTCCCAAAAGCTCAAATATCAAAGGGTTCATACAAATTTTCATTCCAACACATACACCACAAAATTTTTTCTTCGAGCATTTATCAAATGGTCAACATGACCAACAACTCATTGAAACCCATATGACTTTCATTACATCCAAACACGTCTTCACTATTACAAGATTTTTCAAGGCTTTTAAGAATTATAAAATTTCTGGATGTTACAATTCTTCCCCCCATAAGAAAATTTCATCCCCGAACACTACAAGAAAAGAAACCTTCTTGTTCCTTTAACCTTCGTTTTGTGTACTATAGGTGCTCCATCAACCTTCTTGAACTTTCAATCTTTACCTTTTAAACTATTAATTTGATACCAAAGAATCTCTATTAAGCCTTATTTATCGAAAGAATTTATAAAGCCAAAAGATTTTCTACTTTTATAGGCTATTAATCTTCTAAACCAGTAAAATTTTCAATTCTTATAAGATATTATTTTCTTCAAGAAAATTAAATAGATAATTATCTAATAAATATTCAAAAATAGATTCTTAACTCATAACAATCTTTTAACTCATCTAACATGATTTTCAAATATAAAAATTTAGATTAAAAATCAAAAATTATCCTTATTGTTAATGTTATTTTTCTAAATTTTTAAAATTTTTTAGCACTGATATATGTTCATCAAATTGCTCCTAACTTCCTTGATTGAACTCCAATTTGAGTAATTCAAAATGTATTAGAAAGCTAACTTAATACAAATATCATAAATATAGACTAAATTAAACATTTTAATTATATATTTTTGATAATTTTTAACTCAATATAGTTAAATTAGATCTTAATCTAGAATAAGCTAACCCAAAAGGATTGGGTCTCATATTCTCTCCCTCTTACAAAAGATTCATCCTTGAAATTTTACTTTAAAATTATAAATACTTATTCTCAATTTGTATAATTAGAAAGGGAATTGGAGGTACTTCTATTTATATCATCTTTCAGTTACAATACTTGAAATTATGATATTAGATCTATCACACTTTTGCTGCGCAACTATGATATAGGCCTCCAAAATAAAGAAAAAATTATATATTTCTATTTAACCTAAGTTCTATCATATCATCGCTAACTAGTCTAAATTCTTAAAGGTAAAACTTAGCTTTGATACCATTATAATTGTCACATCCCAGACCTAAGGGCGGATCCAGGATATAACTATCCACCGCATATTTGAAAAATAAATCCCATATCTTGCTAGGTGTCTTACTTAAATTTACTTAAAATAATTTATTTAATTATGCTAATAATAATCCATAAAAATTGATGAAATCCAAATATCATATCTATAACTCATTAATAGAAAGTTCAAATAAAATTCTTATGCAATAACTAAATTATTGTCTTAAATTAAAAACTGAATTAGTTCTGTAACTAACATATGTCTAACTAGAACATAAGGGCTAGTATATACCTGATCCCCATTCTTAAATCTCTATATTTGAAAAAATATTAAAAAATTTATGAGCAATGCTTAGTAAGTACCCTATATATATTAGATGGATCAAGTAAATATAACAATTTAGTTTAAAATATATTTGTAATATAATAATGCTTTTATAATAATTTTATGAACAATTTCAATAATGCATGACTTTCTAAACAATTATATTAATTTTTAAAATAAAAAATATTATGTTTGTATATCAATATTATAATAATAATAACCCTACAATCTTTTAACTATGGTGACATATAATTCCTATGATAGGGCTAGTATACTGCATGTAATCCTATGGATGGAGATCAAATCACTATATATATTCTCTACAGAGGTAGGTTCTGATATATATCATCTATCATCTTTCATCAATAATAATGTAATACAGTGAATATTTCCATATACAATGGTTCACTTATCAATAATTTTAGTAATTTTCACAGTCAATAATTTCATTTATCAATGCTTTCAGTCATTTGTATACAATCATACAAGATCATATGTCATTTTCTTCATGATACAAATTTGTAATATGAATTCGTAATAATATATAATAGTAACAAATCATAACCTACTTACTTGATCCAAAATTTAAATAAATTAATAAGCAAGAAATCAAGTTTTCAATTCTATATCTTACCAAATATATATAACATTTCAAAGTAATTATTAAACATTAATAATTCAAAATAGGAATAATTATACTTTATTTGATATAGCTCGATTTCATTTGCCTACCCGTGGTTTAAAAAGTATCACTTAACATACTTGAGATGTAATATCCTGAACTTAAAAGTCTTGTATTCTAATTTTGTGCATGCCTTTGTCATTAGTTTGGCTTTCTAGTGTATGTAATTTGAGTAGAGATCTTGAAGAAGTGAAAGCTGAAATCTATGATTATTTTGAGTTTTCTCCCCTTCTCTTCTCTTGTTCTCTCCTTAAAATTCTATGAAATCACTTATTGGGCTTGTTTTTGAAGTTTCCAAAAAGATTTCAATGTTTACTAGTTGTTTCTGATAGTTGGGAGTGGTTGGAATGATAATTTTGAAAGTTGGAATAAGTTAAACCGCCTTTGAAAGGCTGTCATCAAGTTAGCTGACAAGTTAACTAACTGCCAAGTCAACTAATTTGAGGTTGTTATCCTATTAGCTGAGTATTACGCTGACTAATAGGCTAGTAATCGACTATCATGCTGACTAATGGGCTAGTAGTCGACTACCATACCAGCTAATGCTCTTGTGTTCTCTGTAATACCTACAATAGTCGACTACTTAGCCAATAATGGGCTAGTAGTCGACTACTTAGCCGACTAATTGATGAGTAGCTTCTATTATTCAATCTGAAATGAAAAACTTATCAAGGGCATGATTGAGATTTGAGATTTGATCAAAAGTCATTTAAGTATTACCAAGGGCATAAAGGGTATAAAGAGAGGTTTGTTAGGGGCATAAAAGGAAAAGTTTCCAAGTCATTTGGGAATTTGATCAAGGGCAAAATAGAAAAGAAACTTAAAAAGGGCAAAATGTCATGGTGGAGAAAGTGCCACGTTGGCTTTGAGAAGGGCAAAATGGAGATTTCAATAGGGAGCATTAAAAGCCCACTAATTCCTTAGCCCTTAAGCAACCAGAAGAAGAAAAGAGAGAGAGAGAGAGAGAGAGAGAGAGAAAAGAAAGGGTTTTAGCCGTGGGAAAAAGGGAAGGAAAAGAGAAAAAGAAAAGGGTTTCAGCATGAAAAAAAGGAAAGAAAAAAGAGAAAGAAGAGGGTTCAACCCTGAGAAAGAAGAAAAAGATGGAAGAAAGAAGAGGAAATTAGAAAGAAGAAGGAGGAGGGAAGATAATCTTGGCGGTTAGGTAAGCCTAGGTGAAGAGAGAAGCTAAGGATTTTCCTATTTCTCTCCAAGGTAAGTCTAATCTCCCTAAGCTTAAGAATAGTGTTAGAATCTTAAGATTAGAAGGTAAATAAGGTTGTAATAGATATATGTTGTAAATCCTTGAGTATGTGAGGGATTTAAGAGTTTCATGCTAAGAATGTTGAAGTAAAGAGCATGCATACATAGTTTCATGAAAACCTAGGTGTATGAAATCTTGATATTGTACATGTTGTGACATAGGTTAAAAGGTTGGTTCCAAGGAGCCATTACAAGAGAGATAGAAGTTATTGAAGTGTGCTAACAACTAAGGAAAGTGGATTTCTCATCTAGCTTTGTAAATTATTTTGTGATATCATGTGGATACTTTGCTACAAACCAAAGTATGCTATGTTAAGTATAGCATTTCAAGTGGCTTAAATATCAAAAATGAGAACCAAGTTTATGGTGTATTTTAAAGCATGTTTGAAAGCAAAGCATGAGTTCAAAAAGAATTGCATGAGCTTATAGCATGTTCTAAAGCAAAGCATAAGTTTAAGAAAAAGCATGGGCTTATGGTATATTCAAAGCAAAGCTTGAGTTTAAAGAAAAAAAAAAGCATGAGCATACAGCTTATTCCAAAGCAAAGCATAGAGTTTCATGAAAAGTTCTGTTTTAGTTAAAAACATATGTTTAAGTAAAGCTTGGAACTTGACAGATTTATATTTCAAAGTAAAGCATGGGCATGCATGCATAGAAATGTTTCCAAGAAAGTATGGCTTATTTAAGTTTGGGCTATAAACCTCTTTTGGTATATGTTTCAAGCAATGCACGGGCATGCAAGAATAAAAATATTTTAAAGAAAATATACGTTTGAGTTATAAGCTTATTTTTAGTATTTTTAAAGCATGCATCATAAGAGCATTGGGCCATCTATGGGTCTGATCATCCTGTAGACTGCACCATAGCATGAGCATTGCACACACTACTTACAGCTGACACCTCCTTACAATTCGATTGTACAATGATCCCGAGGCTAGGGGGACTACATACTAGATCAGCCTAGTAGGGCAAATTGCAAGCAACCCGAGGGGAAATAAATCATAGCTCGATAAGAAGCTAGGTTACTATATAGTCCGAGAGGGCCGGGCACAGAGATATAGGCCCATGGAAGGGGCAAGTAGGAGGCCCAGAGAAAAAGATGCAAGCTCACACCTAAGGTGAACCGCACATGTAAGGGGTGCCATGTGTCGCAAGAATCCTCGATGCTCAATGCACTCACTCATTGAGAGTATCCTTATAGGAGGGCGACTGTAGAGAGGTACCTCAGTGGTAGCACACACAATCCAGCTATTAAAAAATGTGTCCCAAAGCCAATCATCTAGGCTGTAAACGATTATGCCCATTATAATTGTATATGAACTTTATAATAAATAAAAATATTTTTTGGCAGTTCATCATATTTATATTTTCTTATAAATAACTCTTGTATGGAGTCCTTAGAACTACCTTACATTTGATATAGAGAGGATATATCAAGTAGTTCTTAAACTTATTTATAACCAGAGGATATAATGTTATAGGACAACAAAGTATCAAGTATAGGTTGTTATATGTCATATAGATTGGTTGTCCTCTTAACAAAGGAGTGTGGAGACACTGGTATGACATACAGTGAAATGTATGTCGATATTTCATTGAACGTGACCCACCTGCGGAGCTCCCTTCTGCCAAGGGTTGCTCACAAAGGGATATGGATATAACTATTCCTCCAACCTGAGATTACCATTATAGCTTGCAAGCAACTCACCATGCTTTGGTACAGGACTATTTGGATTTCTAATCTAGTGATGAAAAGTTTCTGGGTACAGTCAAATACTTGTGGAGTAATGATGAATCAAGATGGGATTGACTTCTTCAAATAGTTTGGAGTAAATATCTCACTATGTCTCAATTTAGCAAAACCTTGGTTAGGATAGCTCTTATAAGGAGTCAAAAAACTTGTAAGGTTGAGACACATTATGGATATGCTGATTAAGGATTGGCAGTTAAATCCTGAGTCATCCTAAGCATTATGAGGTCAAAATGATGAATGATATGGATATCGTATGCTAGAGGTTCTTGATTGTTATTCTGCAACCTTCAACCTATCCAGATATCGGGTGTCATTGCTAGATGGTGACTTTGATTGGTACTGAAAGTATTTCAGTACTACCGGCTTAGTGTTCAAACCTATGAGGTCATACACTATAGGGGTTTCTATCTGACTTAATGACTGAGAAATGATTGTGAATCATTTCGTGACTCTAATATCATTATGATTGATATTGCACCATGAGTCGACACTTGCATGATTCGACACTTGACGTGCAAAAGTTGTGATGATAAATTTTTACTAAATGTTAGTGATTAATTAGAGGATTAAATTGGTAATATGATTGCTGGCTAGCTCAATTTGATTGAGCTAAGAAAATCTAAGTGAAATCAAATGGGATTTGGTTTGCGCTCAATTTAGGTTCATTGAGCCCAATGTTAACACCCTTACCCATTTGAGTTCAAATTATGAATTTAAATTTTAAAGTAGTTTTTAAATTCAAGTTTGAATTTAAATTTTGAATTCAAATTTTAAATTTGAATTTAAAAGGGATATTTTTGATCTTTTCCTAATTATCCCCCATTTCTTATCTTCCTTCCCTTTTCTCTCCATTTTTCATTTTTATGGGACAGATGATGGACATTAAAAGGGGCATTTTTGGCTGAAAAGGAAAAGAAATATTTCTTCATTATCTTCCTTTCTTTTTCTCTCTACTGTTTTCATTTTTGTGGGGCTGATGATGGGCATTAAAAAGGGATATTTTTGGCTGAAAACATTAAAAAAGTAAAGATAGAGTATGAGGGGTTTTGAGGTGTAAGGATCCTAGCTAAAGCTATATCTTAGGAAAAGAGAAAGAGGAAGAGGTTTTTTCCTTCACATCTACTCCATCGAAATCTATCCTTCAATTCTTTTACAACTCCAAAAGCACCCTGGTATTGAAAAAGAAAAAAACTAGTCATCGAAGCCTTGAAGAGGTGCTAGCTCTCTGAAGAGGCTGGTTAGAACTAGAACCCCGATGTAGTTAACCTGTAGAGGCCATACACCTTTGTGTGTCTCACAAAAGCACTACCTACCACTGCGTTTTATTGCTGCGAGAGTTGTTAAGCATCCAAAGGTAAGGGATTTTAAAGTCACTGATAACTTAGATATAATCTAAGGCACTAGGCTAATGCATATATATGATCTATGCTGCATAGTTGCGAACTATGCTATTTGTATTTGCATAGATTTGATCTGTGTATTTTTCTTTTATAGCTTTATATATAATTTTTATATCATGATCTTATTGTAGGCTGATATTGGATTATATCCAATATTTTATTGTTTCTGTTGCATATGTATTTTAGAAATATTTTTAAAATACATACCTATAGCCTACTTATTAATAAACCTTCACCAGCATCATAAGATTTTGCAGAAGTGGCCTTACTTTATTTGAGTTATATTATTAAAAGCATAAGCTAACTTATAAGTTTTTTCATCTCTTATAAAAAGTTTATATTGCTTTACGATGTGGTTCTCAGTTCTCTATTGTTAGATGGCTATCCAATCACTGGAATTTAAATCTCAGCCCTCTATTGTTGAAAATTTTTATATTTCAAGTCAGCAATAGCTAGTTGGCAAAATAAAAGATTGAACATTAAGCCTTCAGCATCTTGGCAGGTTGGCCTTGATACATGAATTTGTTGTGGGTTGCTAGTTTCTGAACAAATCTGTTGATGTTATTGGTTTATGTTACCTAGATTGTATATGTGTTTGAATTGAAAATGACGGATGTGTAAAATTGTAAACATGTGATGTATTTTGGGATTTGAATTGAAAGTGGAAAGTAACTTTTATTGTAGATGGATTGTGAGCAGGATATTTATAATAGGATTGTAAATTTTGTCTAGATGGTGATGTTGACTTGTGAGCAGGGTTAAATCAGTTTGTGATGATGCCTTGTAAATTGTATGAATTATAAATGAGCAGGTTGAGGTTTTAACAGATCAAGTATCTTATGCATGTAACTTATGATAATTGGATAGGGTTCATTTGGGCTTTTAGTACCTAACATAAAGACTAGTAGAACTCTACCCAATTACCATAAGTGAACATGCCGTCGGAAAGAGGACCCAACATAAGATCCACTTCCATCCATTGCTATTAGGTTTTGTTACGCACATCTAACTCATCTAAGCATCTAGTCAGTTCATGCTGGTTCAGGAAAAAAAAGTAAAATGAATGGGCATGGTACATTTTGTGTGCTTTGGCTAGAGAAGCCAATCAAAAAATTAGTTTTGGTCATATTTTCATCAGAGAATCTTGCATCCTTTAGGGTCAGTTTTCACCGAATCCACTATTGGGTGTGTGCTTTAAAATTTTGTTCTTCAATTTGAGTTTAGGTTGAATTTTAACTTTGAAATTTGTAGACCCTAGACATTGAGATGCAATAATAAATATTAGATAAAATATTAGTAGCTTCATAAAAATATTCTAAAAATTACATAATAATATTATATTTTTAATAAATAATTAATATTATTTCACTACTTTAAAATTTAAATATAGCAACCCTTTTTTGTCGACGCTTGGGGAAAGCGTGGGGAATTTAGTAAGCCTGCCGACGCTTTTTAATTTTGCAGACATATTCTAATATTGGTAAAGCTGCACGAGTATCTCTGTCTGTTCCCCATACATCGGGATCCAAGAGTTATGCGCGAGTCAGACAAGAGTTCGTATGTTCCTTAAACTAAAAATTTATATTTTTTATATCAAATCATTTACTTATTAAATGGCTCTTCCCTAACTGACCTCGAGCACACGTTAGTATACTTCTTTGTTTCAGAAACTATAAAATTCAGGATTCATGATAGTTAACACATGATTCTTTTTTATTAGCTTAGTACTTGCACTTGTTCTATGTCAAATATGATTGCATGAGTCACTTGTTCTATGAATTTATACCAGCCACCAATAAGCAACATTTGTTCTAGTTGTAGAACTATACTGAGGCTATGAGGGTCCAATCCCCACCTTTTCTACCAATACTCTCCCCACCCTTGGGGCCTATCTGCAACAGGAATCAAATCGTTGCCGCTTGGGCAATGGGTAGTACCATCCAAGCCAGTGCTCAGTGATTCAAATACATCATTTCCTTTCTCATTGTTTTGTACTTTGGGTCATCTAACTAAATGAATCCGATCAATTGATGAATGAGTGATGCTCTATTCTTTACTGAATGCATCATGTTTAGATGCATCGTCTGCTTTGGCAATCATCATTCAAATTTAGTTGTGGTATTGGAATTGCACAACTGCAAACATTTTCTTCTCCTCTGGCTATTTTCATTATTTTTTATAAATTCAGTGCACTGTTAATTTATTCTATAATCTTCTTTGTCACTTGTTATCTCCTTTAAGATCTAGTTGTGAAGAAAAAGGATTGATTGATGTAGGGATGAAATGTTTTATGGGCAGTTCCTGTAGATTTTTAAACCCTGTATCATACATCAAATACTCCAAATCAATGACTGCAGACTGTATGTTGATTACTAGCTAAATTAGATGATATGCTTCAGTACCTTGTCTTTTACCTTGACGTTGTTATGTGAAGGATGTTAATTTGAGTACATTGGTTTGCAATGTTGTTGAATAATCAATGTGATTCTTCACTTGACGTTGTTATGTAAAGATATCCCTTGAAACTGTTTGTGATTCTTCACTCCAGAAATAAAGATGATTTTGGTTTCTTCAATTAGCTTTTTATCTTAGTGATTTTATAAGCTGGTGCTGATCTTTTTTTTTTTTTTGTAAGAAAGGAGACCTTTTACGGTTTCAAATAGCAGACACCTCCACTGTCAACCTTATAAGATGATCCATAATTACTTAGCCTTTCAAAATACATGCTTACAGGTAAAATTATATAAAAAGGATGTCTTCACTCTAAGCTTAAGTAGAGGATGAAAACTACTTGCAGCATCCAAGCCACAAAAGTTGCAGCCGCATTTCAAAATGGTCCAATCACACTGGAGCAAGCTAGTTTCCAATAAACTCTGCACCAGGTTGCGTTCAATTCAATAGATGAAACAAGATTATGATGGATTGATATGGTTGCAATAAGAAGAGTCGTCCCATCTTGAATCACAATCCCAATTCCTAATGTAGTTGAATAAATCATTCTACCAAAATTAATCCTAATAGGCCCTGGTTGTGGGGGGATAAACTGCTTATTTGATAATAAATATTGGCACTGCATGTGGTAGATCAGTAATCTAAGGAATTAAGCATTCACTTATTGAGATTAATTTTGATGTAATTTTCAGTTTAGTCTCCGTCTTCTCCAATCTTTAGCAATGTTTCACATGCTTTTACATCGACATGAACAATGTGTGTATGTAGGTATAAATGCATGAACGGACAACTTAGTTTTATCAATATCAAATTTAGTTTTACAAAAATGTAATATTTCTTGTAGATGGATGAGCATGGATGGAAACCTGGTGAGGTAGAGTTTTACCGAATGACTCATATTCACCGTGATGACACTTTTGTCAGAGATGAGTCAAGGGACTTATATGTAATTATTTATTACAATTTATTTCATGCAACGATTTTAATTTGATTTTATTATTCAATAAGATCTAACTAATTTTTTTAAATTAATACAGGAAAGAGCTACAGCTCTTATTGCTGAGCGTGTTGATGACTCTATACAGAGTAGTCGTATTGAGGCCGACGTGTTTACGGAGCTGATGGGCCGGAGCGCTATGGTCGAGTGAGGGGTTATGGAGTTGGAGTCACCCCCACTCAGTTATCTGAGATAAATAGAAATGAACGTGTTGCTGCAGATGTTCACAGACTTGAGCATGAGATGAAGAAGATGCAACGAAAGAGTGCCGATGATAGAGCAGAGATGGAGGAGATGCGATGGAGGAGTGCCGCCGATAGAGCAGTGATGGATTCTATGAGAGAGCACATTGAGCAGCTTACATCTATCGTACACATGTTTGTTCCACACCAGGTATATATATATATTATTATTAATATATATTCTTATATTATATCAATTATTATCTAATATATTGTAATTGATAGTTAAGCAAATTAATTTTTTTTAATTATTCTTATAGGCTCCTGGAGCATCAGATTGGAGCGGACAGGGTGACGATCTTCCTCTTATAGATCATTGACCTCACCTACTTTTATTTTAGATCTGTATTTTTAAATTTTGTTAAACTTTAACTTGTAACTCTATGCAATGAAATGTATGCAACGTGATTTTAAGAATGTATGAAATGTAATTTGGAATTAATGTAAGCAATGTGATTATTAATTGCATTAATTTTGGTTTAATATATAGGTTTAATTTAAATATTTGTAAATTAGTTTTTTTTAAAAAAATTGACCGTTAATATGCCGAGGCTTTTAATAGGGTCGGTAGGTTATATAAAATCCGACGCTTTTGAAAGCGTCGGCTTTTAAACAAGCCGACGCTTCAAAAAACGTCGGCAGATTTATATGCCGACGCTTTAAAAAGCGTCGGTAGGTTTATATGTCGACGCTTTAAAAAGCGTCGAAAACAAAATTACCGACGCTATTTAAAGCGTTGGCATTTTTATTTTTACCGACGCGTCCCCAAAGCGTCGGCAAATTTCGTAACCACCCCCTTTGTACCAACGCTTTAGAAAGCATTGAAAAACCATATCCCGACGCTAAAAAAGCATCAGAAAATAACTTAAAAGCGTCATTAAAATTTAAATTTACTGTAGTGTTTCATTAGAGAAGTAAGCATGGTAAAAACTTGTAATAATATCTTTATATTCAAACATAATTATAATATTAAATATGTAGAATTCTATATATGTTTTATATATAATAAAAATTGTTTAGGTTTTATACTAGGGGAAATATTTAAATTTTTAAAACCTTATTTTCTAGCTCCTGAATATTGTATATATTTAATAACATCTCTAATTTTACTTACATATATTTTAATAATATTTAAATCATCTTAGATAACTAAATTTATATTGTAACATATACTTCTTATGTGAAATATTTTTTTATTTAAGATGAGATGCAAGTGTTGTTTAAGTAACTCGATAGCAATATTATTATTAATAGTATTATTTAAACTAGTGAAAATATTATAAAAAAATATTACTTATTGATGGAAGCTTTTACTTATTGATGCAAAATCCATCAATATGGTCATATTTATTCTAATAGATGTTGCTAACGTCATTAGAAATATAATGTATTGCAAATGAAATATTAATCATAATAAAGTTTAGAGATGTACTGATAGAAAAAAATCCATAAGCATAATGCTTAGAATATACCAATAGATTTTATGGATATATCAATATAGCTATTTGTCTTGCCAAAGTAGTAAAATGTATCCCTTAGTATACGTATGTCACCGGGCTTTCAATCGATATGTGCAAGTGCTCCCTATGGCCACTAGATCCTTGCGTCTACCGGTGATGGCGTTAAAGAAACCGTTCCCTTAACCAACCTTGCCCCAGAATAATAAATAAAAATTTTTGAAGAACAAAGTCCCACATGTTGCTGCCAACTCACTTACGATGAACGTTGGGTAGGCTAAGATCCTTGTGAGCGTAGAGAGGTCGCCGTATTCCTTCTAGAGCCTGCAAAAAGTCCCGGACCGGTGATTCCAGTGAGGACCCTCCGACGCCCAAGTCAGTGGGTTGTAGAACAGGGATATTGTATATCAGTAGGATTTCAAAGAGAGAGCGAGAGAGAGTCCCCTCGCATTGAGCTCGGGTCCTCTTTTTATACCTGTCTAGGGTCCCACTTACCTCGTTCTGTTGGAACCGTCGAATCTTCCCTGTTGGGATAAGTTTCACCGAACGGCAAGTCGTTAAGCTATCGCTGGATGAGGGCCACTTATAGCGGTAACTGCTGAACGAGCTAACACTTGCCCGTGATTTCAGAGAGCGAGGTGCACGGCAATAGACCTTAGATCACGGGATCTGTTGTATGAGACTAGTCATTGTGCATGCAAAAAATACTAAAGGCCGACGCTGGAAGCCGGAGCTTGAGGCCGGCGCTGGAGGCCGTCGCTGGATGCCGGCGCTGGAGGTCGGAGCCAAAGTCTCAACGCTAGAGGCCGTCGTTGAAAGCCGGCGCTGGAGGCCGGCGCTGGATACCGGCGCTGGAGGCCGGCGCTGGAGGTCGGAGCCAAAGTCTCAGCGCTGGAGGTCATTGCTGGAAGCCGGCGCTGGATACCGTCGCTGGAAGCCGGTGCTGGAGGCCGGCGCTGGAGGCCGAAGCCAAAGTCTCAGCGCTGGAGGCCGATGCTGGGGGCCAACGCTGGAGGCCGACACTAGAGGTCGGCGCTGGAAGCCTCTAGGTTTTGCTATCACATCATTGCTTTCGAAAACCATGCAAAAGATAATACTACCCAGAGGAAACGACCAGCCGTATCAGATGCCCCCCCGCCCCTAAGATGGGTGAGCGTTCACTCACCCGCAAAAGAGGTGTTAATATCCTCTGGGTGGCCGATTTTCGCGCCATCATTTCGCTTTTGTTGGGATTGGAGAGGATTTCCCTCGGGTAATGTCACAAAAGGCGAGCGTCATCATTGTGATAAACCTAATGCCCCCCTTTTTATTGGTGGAGCTTTTCATGTTTTTTGCGCTGGTAGGCCATCGAAACGCCTTCCAATTGAAGATGGACGCGTAGTCAGATCAGACGATCGTGGGGTGATTTGAAATGGCGTTATAAGGAAAAAATCGTCCTTATCTTCTCATCCTCCCCTTTTCTTACGCTACTGCTCCCTTTCGAGTCCGCAAGCGTCCCTTTGTCTCCCGTGTTCATTCTCTCCCCGTGCTCCTTCGATTCTAACTCAAGTTTTCAAGGTTAGTCCCTATGGCTTCATCGCCTTCTTGCTCCATTTCTGATTCCTGGGGGGGTTCCCACAACCCTTCTCAGACTTCCGATTCCTTACCAAGTCAGTGGTCTACCCCTTCCTCCAACCGCTCCTCACCGGAGCAGCGGCTGGTCAGTCACCCCTTAACCGAGAGTCATCCGACCGGTGGGCGGATTTCCGCCCGGAGCCGTCCGACGGCTGCTGGTCCTTCTAGGGTCATCAAGGAGTCTTCTGAAGGGACAGCTTCTGCTATGTCTGCTCAAGACATAGTAAATCTGAAAGCCAAGTATAGCTTCCCATCGGACCTTCATTTGTTCTACCCTGCTCCCAATGACATGGTAACTTCTTCCCGTTCCGGAAGGGTTGCCTTGTACGGAGCCTTCTTTAAGGCCGGGCTTCGGTTACCTATCCATCCTTTCATCCTCAATCTCCTGGACCGATACTCTCTAACACCTTCTCAGTTAGTTCCCAACTCGATCCGAACCATTGTCGATTTTCTGGTTCTCTGCCACCTGCAAGGCATAGAGGCCAGCATCTCTTTATTCCACAGCTTTTACATGCTTCGCAAGCAATCGGGTTGGTGGTCCTTCACCCCTAGGTCCAATAGGATCCTCAAGTTGTGCCTTCCCACTTTCCATCAAAGGGTGGAAGGACAAATTCTTTTTTGCTGATATCGGCGGGGTGCGCGGAAGCTGGGGGATACCCAACATTGATGCTAATAGGGATTCCTCCATCCTTCCATGAGATCGGATGGCATTTGGGCAGCTTCTGACTGCCGATGTCCCTCGGTGTAATATGCTTTTAGCCGAGGAAAACTGTTGACCAATTGAGGATTTTGATGATTAACAAAACTATTTGAGTATAACATTTGATGTTACTAATGATTTTGATTAAGTTTTTCATATTATAAGTCTATTTGATGATCAAAATCAAGAGGCAAATCAAGTTCTGGTTTGAATCTAATATCAAGGTAAGACTGCAGACATTAGAGTCGACACATGAGCCGACTCCAGAAAATGGCACAGACTTAGAGTCGACTCCGGGACTGTGAGAGCCGACTCTATCAGAAATAACAGAACGATGGATTTTCAGGCCACGACTTAGAGTCGACTCCGGAACAGTGAGAGTCGACTCCAGAAGAATTTTGTGTCGACCCCAGAAAAGTCAGAGACGACTCCAGATCGAGCGGATTAAATAATTTCGAGTTAGAGCCGACTCCAGAAAAGTTAGAGCCGACTCCAGAATGTCAGACACGGCTCCAGAACTGTCAGAACGACTCTAAACTTTATCTTTATCTATTTTAATCCCAACGGCTATTGTTATTTATGGATCTAATCCTTTTTACACTTGCTTCTAACGGATAGTTTCACACTATTTGTGGATTAATCGGATCTATAAGAAGAGGGTTGATTGCATCCCAAAAAAAGAGAGAGAAGAAAGAGGCAAAAAGAAAAGAATAGAGAAAATCCTTGAGATCCATCAGAAAAGAAAAGAGGGAAAACCTGTAAGGAAAGATCATACTCATTCCCCAAAAGAAGAGAAAGAGATTCCAAGCCTTTGCTGTTCTATTTAGAAGAAATCTCAAGAGAAGGAAGAAGCCCTAGTTTTTCTGATCTTCTGAGTCTCAAGAGCATATTCAAAGGAAGATCCATTCAAAGGAAGAGAAGGAAGAAGCCACCAAGATCTTCGAATCAGGCTTTGGTTCCTAATCTCTTATTATTGTTTCATTATTGTATATTTGCTCATTGAAGGAGCAGTTTGTTTTTGTAAAATCAAATACTGTTTGCTGGGTCAATCTGGTGATTGATTCAGTTGAGGCTGTTAGCCTTGTGCAAGCATTAGCTTGTGGTTTAGGTTTTGTGCTGGTGAGCCTTGAAAACCAGCTGGGTTCGTTGTGCACCCGGGAAAACAACAAGTTTGAGTTGTGAGCTTGCAAAACAACTCTGCTGTAATCAGTTTGATTATAGTGTGGACCCAAGAGGTACTTGGGAGTGGACGTAGGTGTAGGTACACCGAACCACTATAAAATCTCTTGTGTTTGCCGTGATTGTCTCTTTATCTTCAACTCTCTATTTATAGTTGCTTAGTTTTAAACCTGTGAATCTAAGTTTTTATTTCCGCTGGGGGTTATCTTTCAAAAGAGTTTAATTTTTTTGAAAAACCCAATTCACCCCCCCTCTTGGGTTGCTATCTGGACCAACAATTGGTATCAGAGCTAGTGCTCATTTGATTTGATCTAACGATCAAGAGTCAAAGATCCACATGGCAACTCAAGCTGGTTCATCTTTTTCCGAAGGTCAATCTACTAATAGACCACCCTTATTTAATGGTTCTAACTATGGTTATTGGAAGGCTAGAATGAAAATATTCATTCAAGCACTTGACTATGATCTATGGAGTATTATAGTCAATGGACCACACACACCCACTGCTAGAGTTAATGGCATGGAGATTCCTAAACCGGAAACGGAATGGGATGAACATGATAGAAAATTGGCACAACTCAATGCCAAAGCAATGAATGTCTTATACTGCTCATTAGATGCAAATGAATTCAATCGCATATCTATTGCATTTCTGCTAAGGAAATCTGGGATAGACTTGAGGTTACCCATGAGGGAACAAATCAAGTCAAGGAATCCAAGATTAACATGCTAGTTCATAAATATGAATTGTTTAAAATGGATGCATGTGAATCTATTGCTGATATGTTTACAAGATTTACTGACATAGTTAATGGTTTAAAAAGTCTTGGTAAATCTTATGATAATTCTGATCTTGTGAGAAAGGTCTTGCGTTCCTTGCCTAGGACTTGGGAAGCTAAGGTGACGGCAATACAAGAGGCAAAGGATCTAAGTACACTACCCCTAGAAGAACTATTGGGATCCTTGATGACTCATGAGCTTCAAATCAAGCAACATGTTGATGATGATGAGTCAAAGAAGAAGAGAACTATGGCTCTTAAGATTTCTGAATATATGGAAGAGCCTCATGAATCCGAAGATGAAAGTGATGATGAGGACATGGCACTCATCACAAGAAAATTTAAAAGATTCATGAAGAAGAAGAAGTTTGAAAAGAAAAAGCCCTTTGCAAGAAAAGATGAGGACAAGGGCAAAGAAAAGGAAGTTATTTGTTTTGAATGCAAGAAGCCGGGTCACTTTAAATCTGAATGCCCTCAACTAAAGAAAGGCACCCGGAGGTTCAAAAAGAAGGCAATGATGGCCACATGGAGCGATTCGGAAAGCACAAGTTCCGAAGAAGAAGAAAAGAGTGAAATGGCCAATCTATGCTTCATGGCGGACAATGATGAGGTAAGTCCGAGTTTTCTTGATGACTTCACTTTTGATGAATTACATAGTGCTTTTTATGAATTAATGGATGATTTTGCAAACCTAAGTTCAAAGAACAAAGATTTGAAAACTCAAATGCAAAAACTATCATTAGAAAATGAAAAGCATGTTGTTGATAAAGAACTTTTGATAAAAGAAAAAGAAAGTTTGAAAAATGAAGTTGATAGACTTAAGCCTATAGTTGATAAATTTACTCTAAGCTCTATCAAACTTAATATGATTTTGGAAAATCAAAAGGCTATTTTTGATAAAGCTGGATTAGGATATAATCCACTTAAAAAGCAAAAATCTTTGAAGAATATTTTTATACATGCTGAAAAATCATCAAATATTACTTGTTTTAAATGTGGAAACAAAGGACATAAATCTTATATGTGTAAATCTCCACATAATAAGAGAAAGATGATTTGGGTTCCCAAAGGAACAATATTTAATGCATCTAACCATGAAGGACCCAAGAAGGCTTGGGTACCTAAAATTAAGACATAAATGTTTTGCAGGAGTGTCTTGCAGCCATCAGACTGAAAAGAAAATGGTACCTGGACAGTGGTTGCTCAAGACACATGACGGGTGACAAAGATCAATTCATCACCCTTGAATCAAAAAGAGGTGGAGTAGTTACTTTTGGTGATAATGGTCAAGGCCATATCATGGGCATTGGTAAGATTCAAATTACTCCATCTACTCATATTGATAATGTTTTATATGTTGATGGACTTAAACATAATCTAATAAGTATTAGCCAACTGTGTGACAAAGGTTTCAAGGTTTCCTTTGAAGCTTCTGTTTGCACTGTTACTAATCCCATTGATAATAGCATTATTCTTGTTGGTAAACGCTATGGCAATGTGTACTTAATTGATTTGAGTAATTTATCTCCAAGTAATCATTGCTTAGTTGCTGATAATGCTAGAATGAATGAGATTGGTTGGCTGTGGCATCGTAGATTAGGTCATGCAAGCACACACCTAATTTCCAAATTATTAAAAATGGATTTAGTTAAAGGTATTCCTAGTCTAAATTTTGAAAATAATCGAATATGTGATGCATGTCAATTTGGAAAACAAACAAGAACTTCTTTCAAATCTAAGAATGTTGTTTCAACTACTAGGCCACTAGAGCTACTACACATGGACCTTTTTGGACCTACTAGAACCACAAGTCTAGGAGGAAAGAAATATGGTCTAGTGATAGTAGATGATTACTCTAGATTCACTTGGGTAATGTTTTTGGCTCACAAAGATGAGACTTTCTCAATATTCATGAAATTTGTTAAGAAAGTCACTAATGAGAAAAACACTACCATAGTGTCTATTAGAAGTGATCATGGAACTGAATTTGAAAATCACTTATTTGAAAAATTCTGTTTTGAAAAAGGCATACATCATAACTTCTCTGCACCTAGAACACCACAACAAAATGGAGTTGTAGAAAGGAAGAATAGGACTTTAGAAGACATGGCCCGTACCATGCTATGTGAAAGCCAACTTCCAAAATATTTTTGGGCGGAAGCTATAAACACAGCTTGTTACATTCTAAATAGAGCCCTAATTAGACCTATCCTTAAGAAAACTCCCTATGAACTTTGGATCAATAGGAAACCAAATTTAAGTTATTTTCATGCATTTGGTTGTAGATGTTTTATTCATAACAATGGTAAGGATAATCTTGGGAAGTTTGACGCAAAGTCTGATGAAGGTATCTTCCTAGGATATTCTACATCTAGCAAAGCATATAGAGTATTTAATAAGAAAAGCTTAGTTGTAGAAGAATCCATTCATATAGTGTTTGATGAGTCTTTAGCATCAAGTTCAGATAAAATTGATGATGAGGAAGATACATCTTTGATTGAAAGAGATATTGAAAAATTAAATGTATCTTCAGATCAAGAACCTGAAGTTAAGGATGATGACTCACCTAAGGATGATGGTATTGATACTGTTCAAAATGATCAAGATCTACCTAGAGATTGGAGATATGCTTATGGTCATCCTAAGGACCTAATCATAGGTGATCCATCTCAAGGTGTAAGGACTAGATCATCAATGAGAGATATCAATAATCATCTTGCATTTGTATCTCATATAGAACCTAAGACTATAGAGGAAGCCGAGAAAGATAGTTATTGGATGTTAGCAATGCAGGAAGAGTTAAACCAATTCACTAGAAATCAAGTCTGGACCCTAGTTGAAAGACCTAAAAATCACCCTATAATAGGATCTAAATGGGTATTTAGAAATAAATTAGATGAAAATGGCATAGTAATTAGAAACAAAGCTAGACTAGTTGCAAAAGGATATAATCAAGAAGAAGGTATAGATTTTGATGAAACTTTTGCACCTGTTGCTAGATTAGAAGCCATTAGGCTACTACTTGCATTTGCATGTCATATGAATTTCAACTTATTTCAAATGGATGTTAAAAGTGCATTTCTAAATGGTTTTATAAATGAGGAAGTTTATGTTGAACAACCTCCTGGTTTTGAAGATCATGAATTTCCAAACCACGTCTTCAAACTACACAAAGCACTTTATGGTTTAAAGCAAGCACCTAGAGCTTGGTATGATAGATTAAGTAAATTTTTAATTGAAAATGACTTTTCTAGAGGAAATGTTGATAAAACCTTGTTTTTAAAAAGAAAAGGAAAGGATTTATTAATCGTTCAAATTTATGTTGATGACATTATATTTGGTGCTACTAACAATCTCCTTTGTCAAGAATTTGCTAAGCTAATGCAGGGAGAATTCGAGATGAGCATGATGGGAGAACTAAACTTCTTCCTTGGACTTCAAATCAAACAAGAGAAAGCGGGAATTTTCATTAACCAAACAAAGTATACAAAGGAAATACTCAAGAAATTTGGTATGGAATCTGCTAAACCTCTTGGTACGCCAATGAGTCCCTCATGCAAGCTGGACAAGGATGAAGTAGGTAAGAAAGTAGATCAGAAGCATTACAGAGGTATGATTGGATCACTTCTTTATCTAACTGCAAGTAGGCCAGATATCATGTTTTCTGTCTGCTTATGTGCAAGATATCAATCTAATCCTAAGGAATCACATTTACTTGCTGTTAAAAGAATCTTTAGATACTTAAATGGAACTAAAAATGTAGGATTATGGTATTCTAGAGACTCAACCTTAAAATTGATTGCTTATTCTGATTCTGACTATGCTGGTTGTAAATTAGATAGAAAGAGTACAAGTGGGGTATGCCAACTTTTAGGAAGTAACTTAATCTCTTGGTTTAGCAAGAAGCAAAATTCGGTTGCATTATCCACTGCTGAGGCAGAGTATGTTGCAGCTGGAAGTTGCTGTGCTCAAATCCTTTGGATTAAGCGACAACTTGAAGATTATGGTATCACACTTGATAAAATACCTATTAAATGTGATAATACTAGTGCTATCAATCTAACTAAAAATCCAATTCAACATTCAAGAACTAAACACATTGAAATTAGACATCACTTTATTAGAGAACATGTAACTAACAAAGATGTTTGTCTTGAATATGTTAATACTAATGATCAATTAGCTGATATTTTTACCAAACCTTTGAGTGAGGAGAGATTTTGCTATCTTAGAGGAGAATTAGGAGTTTGTGATCCTTTAGAATAATTTTCTGAAACTCTTAAGGACAACAACTATCTAGACTTCAATAATTTCTTGAAAATCCCCTTTGTCCAATAAGGAAATCTATCTAGAAATTTGATTCATTGTTTCCCCAATTATTAAGGAACACTTATCTAGAGTTTGATGATTAATTTGATCAGTTTCAGATCCTTGAAATTTGAATTTTTCTCTGAAACTATTGTGGAGTCGACACCTGCAGTTTGTGGAGTCGACACCTTCTTATTTTGATGTTCTGTCTGGGCAATTAGAGCCGACTCTGGCTTCTGTAGAGCCGACTCTAATTCGGGCGCTGACAGATTCTCTGGTTCGGAGCCGACACCTCATTTTCGGGAGTCGACTCTAAGTGGAACTAGGTCAAAATAAAAAGGGCGGAGTCGACCCCAAACGATTTCTATCGTCTCCTAAACCATTTTCAAGCTGTTCCAAACTGATTCCAAACCCTCCAAATCCCTCAAAACCCTTGATTACTCATTCCAATCGAATCCAATGGCTCCCAAAAGGCGTGCTATCATTGGTGGTTCGACTGTTCCGACGAAGCGCCGTTCAAATCGGAGGCAACCTTCGTCATCTTCTTCATCTGCCACTCAAGATGACTCTCCACCCTCACCATCTTCTCCTCGAGTCGACCAATTAGCTGGTAAGGCCATTACTACCGGAAGAAAAGTTGATTTTAACTTTTTTATTTCGGAGGGCTTTGCTATTGGGCGGTTGTTGAAAGAAATGGGATGGGAGAAGGTTTGTTCTTTGGATATCCCTACTTACCCTGCCCTAGTGAGAGAGTTTTATAATGATTTATGTAGAGGAGAGGGAGGCTTAGTGAGTGTTGTAAGAGGAACAAAGGTAATCATCACAGCCGAATCCCTTGGTAATCTATTGGAAATGCCTACCGTTGGCCTTGTTGAATATCATCATGAAGATAGAGGAGGTGCACTATCAAGGATGTTAGGGAGAGAAGTTTCTGAGTTTGAGGAAATCTTGGCAAATCAACTTAATTTGGAACTCAGATTACTTCACAATATCTGTGGAAGGATTCTATTTCCTAAAATCGGAAGGTTTGAATATGTCTCGGAGCGAGACGTTTTATTGATGGACTGCATACTCACTGGTAGACCTTTAAATCTTGCTGAAATGATGATAGGCTATATGGCGGAGGCAGCTACTAAGAAGAGATCTACATTGCCATATGGTATGGTTTTAACATTGGTATTCAGAAGCCAAGGTGTACTTATAATGGACAATGAGCCACTAAGAAAGTTAAGACATACAGATTACTATAGTGTCTCTACAATTCACCGAATGGGCTTTAGAAAAGAAAATGGAAACTGGATTAAAAGAGGACATGAGGCCAGAGCTGAAGAGGTTAGAGTTGAGGAAGTCAGAGGAGAAGACATTCCTGAACCATCTGCTGGACCTTCTTCTGCTGGACCTTCTGCTGGACCATCTGCTGGACCCTCAGAAGCTGGACCTAGCTCTCAACTTCCACATCAGTCAGCAATGGCATCAGAAAGATTTTCTGAGGAACAAATTGGTCAGCTCAGGGCTTTACTGGCTGAGTATGACAGTGTAAGAACAAATGATATGTGTAAATTAAGAGAGGAGTTCAATCAATTAAAGGATGAGATTAATTCAAGACTTGACATGATTTCTTTTTCAATTAGCAATTCCGTCGAATCCTTTAGCACTGATCTTCATAAAATTTTTGAAAGGATGGAAGGCATTGCAGACGGTTCTGGAAAGTATCTTCATGCTACCAGTCAACTGAAGAAAGATATCGACCTTGCCGTCTCTCAAATTGAAGCATGTCTTGAAAGTTTTAAGAAGACCCAAAAAGATGATGTTATGGAAATGATTGGACATTTAAAGAAAATTGTGTATAAGCATATTTGATTTTGAGTTTCAATCCTAGGTTGTATCTTAGGATTTCTTGCTTTCTTTCTTAGCATGTATCTAGGATTTACATACTTAAATCTGTCATTTTAGAATACATGTAATGGATCTTGCTTTGGAATACAAATGTTTGAATGAATGTTACACTTTTATTACAAATTTATCTTTGAGTGAATGTCAATGAATAAGTTTCCTATCCTTATGTTTATTCGAATCAACATTCTCGCTCTAATTACATTCTCTATTGCTTTTAAACTCACCTTATTGTTGATAACAAAAAAGGGGGAGAGATAAATGTATATGCATATAAGAAAGACATATATAAGAAAGAGAAAGAGAAAGAAAATGAAGAACAATTCTGAGATTTTTTAGAAAGAATTCAGTTTATCTACATAGGGGGAGCTATTCAATGCAGGGGGAGCTTAATAAATTTCTCCATATAAAAGTTAAATCATTTTGATTGATGTCAAGTTTTGTTTATTTTTATTCATTTTGAATATTGGCATCAAATTCTCTATTAGGAAGTCTCTAAGCTTTAACAATGTCTATAATTCTCAATTCAAATGAATTTTTTAATGCATATACTCAAAGTTTTTGTCATCATCAAAAAGGGGGAGATTGTTGACCCAATTGAGGATTTTGATGATTAACAAAACTATTTGAGTATAACATTTGATGTTACTAATGATTTTGATTAAGTTTTTCAGATTATAAGTCTATTTGATGATCAAAATCAAGAAGGAAAATCAAGTTCTGGTTTGAATCTAATGTCAAGGTAAGACTGCAGACATTAGAGTCGACACATGGAATCACAGAGCCGACTCCGGAAAATGGCACAGACTTAGAGTCGACTCCGGGACTGTGAGAGCCGACTCTATCAGAAACAACAGAACGATGGATTTTCAGGCCATGACTTAGAGTCGACTCCTAGACTGTTAGAGTCGACTCCAGAAGAATTTTGTGTCGACCCTAAAAAGTCAGAGACGACTCCAGATCGAGCGGATTAAATAATTTCGAGTTAGAGCCGACTCCAGAAAAGTTAGAGCGACTCCAGAATATCAGACACGGCTCTAGAACTGTCAGAACGACTCTAAACTTTATCTATTTTAATCCCAACGGCTATTGTTATTTATGGATCTAATCCTTTTTACACTTGCTTCTAACGGATAGTTTCACACTATTTGTGGATTAATCGGATCTAAGAAGAGGGTTGATTGCATCCCAAAAAAAGAGAGAAGAAAGAGGCAAAAAGAAAAGAATAGAGAAAATCCTTGAGATCCATCAGAAAAGAAAAGAGGGAAAACCTGTAAGGAAAGATCATACTCATTCCCCAAAAGAAGAGAAAGAGATTCCAAGCCTTTGCTATTCTATTTAGAAGAAATCTCAAGAGAAGGAAGAAGCCCTAGTTTTTCTGATCTTCTGAGTCTCAAGAGCATATTCAAAGGAAGATCCATTCAAAGGAAGAGAAGGAAGAAGCCACCAAGATCTTCGAATCAGGCTTTGGTTCCTAATCTCTTATTATTGTTTCATTATTGTATATTTTCTCATTGAAGGAGCAGTTTGTTTTTGTAAAATCAAATACTATTTGCTGGGTCAATCTGGTGATTGATTCAGTTGAGGCTGTTAGCCTTGTGCAATCATTAGCTTGTGGTATTAGGTTTTGTGCTGGTGAGCCTTGAAAACCAGCTGGGTTCGTTGTGCACTGGGAAAATAACAAGTTTGAGTTGTGAGCTTGCAAAATAACTTTGCTGTAATCAGTTTGATTATAGTGTGGACCCAAGAGGTACTTGGGAGTGGACGTAGGTGTAGGTACACCGAACCACTATAAAATCTCTTGTGTTTGCCGTGATTGTCTCTTTATCTTCAACTCTCTATTTATAGTTGCTTAGTTTTAAACATGTGAATCTAAGTTTTTATTTCCGCTGGGGGTTATCTTTCAAAAGAGTTTAATTTTTTTTTAAAAAACCCAATTCATCCCCCTCTTGGGTTGCTATCTGGACCAACAAAAACCTTTGTCTCGCCGGTTTAATTCCTTCGAGTGGTGAGCACTTGATTACTCGCCTTCTTTTTTCTTTTTCCCCCTTTGCTCCTCTTTTTTTTTTTAACTCATCCTCCGCCTGTATAAGGATGGCGTCGTCGCTTCGTGAGCTCAGGCAAGCGCCACTAGGAAGAGGAAGGCTACAGGGGATGTGCCCCCTGCCGAAAGAAGTGCCATTGCTAAAGTCCCAAGGAGGGCCAACATGGGGAGGGCCGATGCTGAGAGGGCCGACGCGGGGAGGGCCGACGCTGAGAGGGCCGACGCGGGGAGGACCGACGCTGGAGGGGCTAAAGTTGTGAAGCCCCTGCGTGCTAAGGTTTTGAAGAAGGGCGGCCCTAAAAGGGCCGACGCTGGGGAGGCCGAGGCTAAAGGGGCCAAAACTGTGGAATCCCCGCACATGTGTGAGGCGGCCAGAGCCCAAGCCGACGAACCCGCCATGACAGACGCGGTAAGGGCCGAGGCCGGCAAGGAGGTAGAGCGGAGCCAACTAGAAGGAAGATCTTCAGCTTCAGCTCCTCCTGTCATCCTGCTCGACCCTTCTCCTGAGAAGGTTGCAAGGGCGCCGTCGCCCTTTCCCAAAGCCATAGAGACGGAGCAAGTTCCTGCGCAATAGTGACGATTCCAGCAGCTATCCTGCCCCCCGTGGGGGCAACAGCCGGAGCGCTTCCACCAGTCAAGGGGTCGGAGGCGCAGGATCAAAGGCGGAATCTGCCTCTGCGGGCCCCGCGCCAAGGGAAGAGAGGGCGTCGATCCTTCCTTCCAATTGCTGTTGGCGAACCACAGTCGCTGGGCCGAATGGACCTTGGAGGAAGCAACTGTGGTCGAGGTGCAAGAGTTTCTCTGGAATCAGGGGAGAGCCACCTTCTTTCGCGAGGCATCGGTGGCGCATTTCTGGGTGAGCTTCTGCTCAATTATCATATTTTTTTTTTATTTGCTTGTTAACATTGACATTCCCTTCAGGCACTGAACTATCTAGTCGTCCTGAAGAACCTCTGGACCCTGAGCGATACCGCTATCGACCAAGTGCGGGAGGAGATGTTGTCCCTCCAAGCCAAGGCGGAAAAGGCGGAGATGGCTCTGGAGGATACTCGGGCCACCCTAAAGGGTGAAATCGATGTCATCCGGCTAAGAGCCGAGAAGGCTGAGTATGTGCTGGAAGTTGCCCAGCGCCGCGCAGCCAATGAGCTGGATAATGCTCAGGTGGCCGAGAAAAAACAGAAAGTGGCCGAGGAGAAGCAGAGGACAGCCGAGGAGAGGCTGAAGGTGGCAGAATTGGAGGTGTGCGTTTTGAAGACCCAATTAAATTCTGCCTCCATTGAAATAGATGCAGCCAAGAGGCCACCCGCCAGTCCGACGCCAAGATTGTAGATTTGGAGGTGGCGGTGACTGAGGCCCAGAGGGGGGCCGTCGAGTCCGAGAAGAGAGCTCTCGAGGCGAGAAAAGAGTTGCCGAGGCCGTAGAGGATTTTAGAAAGTCTAAAGCCTTCGATAAGGAGCTAGCCGAGTCATCGGCGTTTGCTTATAATGCCGACTTCCAAGACTGCAAGGACAAGATCCAGGAACTCTACGACCTAGAGGACATTGAAGGGCTGAAGCCTGATGACGTCCCTGAGGACGATGACCTGGCCCCGGATGACCTTTAATAGCTTTAGTTTTTCTTTCTTTTTGTATTGATCTACACCTGACTTAAGTTGGCAACTTTGTAACCTTTTAGCTCAATGAATGTTTTTCCCTCATTGTGCACCTTCGGTTATAATCAGCTTTAGTTGAGTCAGCTGTCATGAAACACCAATCAATGGTGCCTCGTCAGATTGATTACGCAGAATGTGATTGTGAGCCGCACATTATCCTAGATACCAACACAGGGGGCCAACTTTTAGTGCCGACGCAGGGCGCCAGTATTTAATATGCCGACGTGGAGCCGGTTTTTAGTATGCCGACGCGGAGCCAGTATTTGGTGCCAACGCGAAGATGGTCTTTAGTGTGCTGACGCGGAGCCGGTCTTTAATGCACCGACGTGGAGCCGGTCTTTAATATGCCGATGCGGAGCCGGTCTTTGGTGCCAACGCGGAGTTGGTCTTTGGTGCCAACACGGAGTTGGTCTTTAGTGTGCCGACGCGGGGCCGGTCTTTGGTGCCAATGCGAAGTTGGTCTTTAGTGTGTCGACGTGGAGCCGGTCTTTGGTGCCAACGCAAGTTGGTCTTTAGTGTGCCGACGTGGAGCCAGTCTTTAATGCGCCGACATGGAGCCGGTCTTTAATATATCGACGTGGAGCCGGTCTTTGGTGCCAACGCGGAGTTGGTCTTTGGTGCCAACGCGGAGTTGATCTTTGGTGCCAACACGGAGTTGGTCTTTAGTGTGCCGACGCGGGGCCGGTCTTTGGTGCCAACGCAATGTTGGTCTTTAGTGTGCCGATGCGGAGCCGGTCTTTGGTGCCAACGCGAAGTTGGTCTTTATTGTTGAACGTACTCATCCGAAAATAAGTGAACATGTTGAACATTCATTTATCAAATAGATTCAAGTTAATGACGATAGCATTCTATTGATAATGCCAGTGTAAGTTGTCGGTGTTCCAAATGTGAGGGAGCGGTTTCCCGTCTAGCTCTTCAATTTTGTACGCCCCGTGGTGAAGTACCTCCTTGACACGGTATGGTCCTTCCCATCTTGGTGCCAGCTTGCCCCCCTCTGTCGGCTTTGATACTTCAGCCCATCGCAGAATGAGGTCTCCAGGGCGGAATGTCTTGGGTCGCACCTGAGCATTGTAGTACTTGGCCACTCGCTGATGGAACGCTGTCATGCGGAGCTGTGCTTGGTCTCGCAATTCTTCCACCAAATCCAGATCGGCCCTCAGCTGGTTTGAGTTGCTTTCTTCGTGGTATAATTCCGTCAGGGGACTAGGAACTCCTATTTCCATCGGGATGACCGCCTCGGTCCCAAAGACCAGGCTGAATGGGTTTCCCCAGTAGGTGCTCGCAGCATCGTGTGGTAAGCCCATAGTACACTGAGAGTTCCTCCACCCAGCGTCCTTTGCAACTATCTAGCCGAGCCCTAAGTTCTTGGAGGATGATACGATTGGTCACCTCGGCTGCGCCGTTAGTTTGGGGGTGCCCTACTGAGGTGAATCGATGATGGATGCCTAGGCCATCGCAGAATTCCCGGAAGGCCGTGTTGTCAAACTGTCGCCGTTGTCTGTAACGAGGGTGTGCGGTAGCCCGAATCGGCACACCACAGACATCCAGAAGAAAGTCCTTATTTTGGCCTCCGTGATCTTAGCAAGAGCTTCCGCCTCGATCCACTTGGTGAAATGGTCAACGGACACCACTAGGAACTTGCATTGTCCAGAGGCAGGAGGGAACGGTCCCAGGATGTCCAAGCCCCATTGTGCGAAGGGCCATGGTGCAGCCAGAGGGGTCAGCTGGGACGCCGGCTGATGTTGGATGTTGGCATGATGCTGGCAGCTGTCGCACCTCTTGACGAGTTCGGATGCATCCTCCTTCATTGTTAGCCAGTAATACCCCTGCCGTAGGGCTTTATATGCAAGAGCCCTGCCCCCCAGATGGCTTTCACATATACCTTCATGTATCTCCCGTAGAATATAATTGGCTTCGGTGGGACCGACACACCTGAGGACTGGGTATGAGAACGACCTCCTGTAGAGCTTTCCCTCCATAATGAAAAACTTTGGGGCCCGTCTTTTAAGTTTCCTAGCTTCGGCAGGGTCTTCTGGGAGGGTACCCTCAGTAAAGTACCGGACATAGGCATCCATCCAGGAAGGCTCCTGCTCCACTAGTAAAGTTTCTCTTGATAAGTCAATACTCGGGGCTTCTAAGTGCTCCACATAAGCTTTTCCCAACATCCCATCAGCTGAGGTGGCAAGATGGGATAAGGCGTCGGCTCTAGCATTCTCCTATCGAGGAATGTAGCTGATGCTGAAGTGAGTCAAGGGAGAAACCAGCGAGTGCACCATATTTAAGTAGCGGGCCATGATGGGATCCCTTGCCTCGTATTCCCTTGTAATTTGGCTAGCAACCAGTTGGGAGTCGGTGAATTTCCTAAGGCGTTTCACCCCAAGCTCTCGAGCTAATCTCACACCGGATAGCAAAGCTTCATATTCTGCATGATTATTAGTGGCTGGAAAGAGGAAACAAAGTGCACACTCGGTCACAACCCCATCCGAGTTGGCCAAGATGAGGCCTGCTCTGCTCCCTTGAGAATTCGACGCCTCGTCCACATGAAGGACCCATTCATCATCACTGGTTTCGAGGGGCTGAGTGTTTGTAGGAGGTTCTTTAGGTTGCTCCTTTCCCCAAGTACATTCGACCAAAAAATCTGCCAAGACTTGAGACTTCATGGCCGAACGGGGGAAAAAGATAGGTCGAACTCCCCCAGCTTGAGGGCCCACCTCGCCAGCCGGCCGGAAGTATCCGGGCGAGCAAGAACTCTTCAGAGGTTGGTCTGTGATCACTGCAATCGGGTGGGCTTGGAAGTACGGCCGCAGACACTGGGCAGACACAATCAATGCAAAGATGATCTTTTCCATATTTGAATATCGGGTCTCTGTATTGTGAAGCACCTTACTTGTGTAGTATACTGGCCTTTGCGTGCCATTGGTGTCCACGCAGACCAGCACAGAGCTAACAGCTTCAGGAGAGGCCGCAAGGTATAGAAGGAGTTCTTCTCCACCCATCGGCTTGGCTAGCAGTGGCGGGGTAGATAAGAATTCCTTTAACCCTTCGAACGCATCCTGGCATTCTTTCGTCCATTCAAACTCATTGACTATGCGAAGCACCTTGAAGAAAGGTAGGCACCTTTCAGCGGACTTGGATAGGAAGCGGCTTAAGGCGGCCACCCTTCCTGTCAGGCATTGTATTTCCTTCTTATTGGCAGGAGGCCTCATGTCCAAGATGGCTTGGACTTTGTCCGGGTTTGCTTCGATCCCCCTCCGGGTTACCATGAAGCCCAAAACTTTCCGGCTGTCACCCCGAATGCACACTTACGAGGGTTCAGCTTCATCTGGTACCGACGAAGGTTGTCAAAAGTTTCCGTTAGGTCCGCGATGTGGTCAGTGGCGTGAACGCTTTTTGTCAACATGTCATCCACGTACACTTCTATGTTACGTCCTATCTGGCCTTCAAAGACCTTGTTCATCAGCCTCTGGTAAGTGGCTCCTGCATTCTTTAACCCGAAAGGCATTACCTTGTAGCAATATAACCCCTTCTCAGTTATGAAGGAGGTAGCTTCTTCATCCGCTAGATTCATCCGGATCTGGTTGTATCCGGAGAAAGCATCCATGAAGCTAAGGACCTCATGGCCGGATGTAGCGTCCACCAGTTGATTGATCCGGGGCAGGGGAAAGCTGTCCTTAGGGCATGCCTTGTTGAGGTCGGTGAAATCTACGCACATTCTCCAGCTTCTGTTGGTCTTGCGGACCAGCACCACGTTGGCCAACCATTCGGGGTAATGGACCTCCCGAATATGGCCCGCAGCCGTTAACTTGCGGACTTCCTCGTCGATAGCTTTCTGTCTATCTGGAGCAAGTTTCTTTTTTTCTATCGGACCGGCCGACACTCTGGCTTGAGGTTGAGTCGATGGGTGATCACTTCTTCGGGGACGCCCGGCATGTCTGAGGACGACCATGCGAAGACGTCGGTGTTGGCACGCAGGAAAGTAAGAAGTTGATGGCGTGCCTCCTTTGGAAGCAATGCCCCCACCTGAATAGTCCTTGCTAGGTCATCACCCAAGGGGAGGGTTAGAAGGTGCTCTGCCGGCTCTCCCCTTCTTCCCAACTCCCGAGGATCGAGCGACTCAGAGGCTGCTGCCGACGCCGCGTCCACCGGGCTGGGAGACAAATGGTAGCAGGGCGGGAGCGGGCTTTGCTCCCCTTTCATTTCTCCAACTCCTTCGTTGGTGGGGAACCTTACCAATAATCTCTTGGTGGAGATTACGGCATCCAGCAGATTCAACCCTGGTCTTCCCAAGATAGCGTTATAAGCCAGTGGACCCGGACCACCAAGAAATTTATAACCACAGTGCTCTGATATGGAGGGGTTCCAGCCGTGACCGAGAGGGCAATTTCCCCCTCGACGTTCACCGAATCTCCAGTGAAGCCCATTAGCGGTGCGGCAACGGGTCGGAGTAAAGATCTTCACAAATTCATCCGAACAAAAGCCTCGTAGCTCAAAACATCCACCGAGCTCTCACTATCAATTAAAATTCTTTTTACAGGATGTTTGGCTATAGTCATGGACACCACGACACTGTCGTCATGCTTATTAACCACCCCATCTAGATCCTTTCCAAAGAAAGGAATTACAGAATCTATTCTCTCTCGCAGCCTTTTCGAACCGCCATCCGCTCCCCAGGAAATCATAGCTATAGTCTTTTCAGTTGGAACATTATCCACGCCAGCCGGACGACTCGGAGGCACCGGGGGGCCCGACGTGGGAAGGTTTCCCCTTCGAACAAACTTGCTCAGGTGGCCTTGTTGAACCAGCTCCTCAATGGCCTTTTTTAGATGGTGGCAGTCTTCGGTGTCGTGACCGTAGTCCCGGTGGTACCGGCAGTAAAACTCCTTGTTGTGGGGGGCCCCAGACTTCAAGGAGCCGGACGCTTGAAATAAGGTTCCTCCTCGATCTCCAGCAGGATATGAGAGATGGGAGCCATGAGGGGGGTGAATTGCTCCTTAGGAACCAGCGTCTGTGGTCGGCGATCTGAGCGGTGTGGAGGCTTGGACTTCCGAGGTCGTACACCAGTGATCAGTAGGCGGTGGTTTCTTACTGATGTTCTAGTCAACTTCCCTCCTGGAAGAATCCATCTCGTCGGTGCGGATGTACTTCTGTGCCTAGCTCAGAAGCTCAGCATAGGAACTCAAAGGCTTCTTATCCAGGGAATAAGCGAACCTGGATGGGCGAAGTCCTCATTTCAGGGCCAAAGTGGCTACGGAGTCTTCCAGGTTGTACACCTCCAACGCTGCTTCCTTAAATCGAGCGATGAAATCCTTCAAGGTCTCGCCACTCCTCTGCTAGACAGCAAAGAGGCTATCTGCCACTCGTGGGATCTTTTGACAGGCATCAAAGTGGGCCAGGAAAGATCGCTCGAGCTGCCGAAATGAGTTGATGCTGCGTGGGGCCAAGCGGGAGTACCACGCGCGTGCCACCTTGCGGAGAGTGGCCGGAAAGGTGACGCATAAAAGGGAGTCTGTCGCTCCCTGGACCTGCATAAGGACCTTGTAGCTTTCCAGGTGGTTTAGGGGGTCCATCGTCCCATCATAGGGATCTAGTTGGGGAAGACGGAACCGGGCGGGACCGGTTCCTTCATGATATGCCGGAAAGCGGGGGGCGACGCTCATAATCCGTCCCGTGAGGATCGGTGATTCGGCGGCTGAGCTCGTTCAACCGTCGATGATACTCGTCGAGCCTTTGCTCGGCCCGACGGGTGGTTTTCCGGAGAGTGCCATCTTGGGATGAATCGGAAGAAGGAGCTGAAGAAGATCGCCGGCGCGAAGAATGCGCCCGCCTAGACTCTCTTTCCTCCAACCGGTGGTGGGAACGACCGGAGTGGCGAGAGGGGGACCGCCGTCGCTTTGAGGTCCCTCGATGATGAGGTTCGGGGGTGAGCGGTGGGAGACCTCAGGTGGGGTCCCACCTTGGTGAGACTGGACCATTCCCCGCACCCCTTCGTCAAGCGTAGGGGGCTGAGTTGCAGCAGCCAAATAATGCTCTTGCAACCTCCGGACCATTGTCGTCAGATCCTGGACCTGGTGGGCCAGAACCTCGAGCCGGTCAGGTTGGCTTATCTGCGCAGGGAGCGAAAGATGGAGATTGGCCTCCGAATGCTCAGCCCGTGGAATGCGCCCGGCTGCTTGACTGGAGGAAGCCTCTTGTGCTCGCATAGTCACCATCGTTTCCCTGCAGAATTGGTGGGGTCACAGGGAGAACTTTCGTCTTCCTCCCATGCGAACTGGTGCCCCCCTACCTGGCGCGCTAATCTGTTGCTGTCAACTCACTTACGATGAACGTCGGGTAGGCTAAGATTCTCGTGAGCGTAGAGAGGTCGCCGTCTTCCTTCTAGAGCCTGCAAAAAGTCCCGGACCGGTGATTCCGATGGGGACCCTCTGACGCCCAAGTCAGTGGGTTGTAGAACAGGGATATTGTATATCAGTAGGATTTCAAAGAGAGAGCGAGAGAGAGTCCCCTCGTATTGAGCTCGGGTCCTCTTTTATACCTGTCTAGGGTCCCGCTTACCTCGTTCTGTTGGAACCGTCGAATCTTCCCTATTGGGATAAGTTTCACCGAACGGCAAGTCGTTAAGCTGTCGTTGGATGAGGGCCGCTTATAGCGGTAACTGCTGAACGAGCTAACACTTGCCCGTGATTTCAGCGAGCGAGGTGCACGGCAATAGACCTTAGATCACGGGATCTGTTGTATGAGACTGGTCATTGTGCATGCGAAAAATACTGAAGGCCGACGCTGGAAGCCGGAGCTGGAGGCCGGCGCTGGAGGCCGGAGCCAAAGTCTCAGCGCTGGAGGCCGTCGCTGGAAGCCGGCGCTGGATACCGGCGCTGGAGGCCGGAGCCAAAGTCTCAGCGCTGGAGGCCAACGCTGGAAGCCGGCGCTAGAAGCCGTCGCTGGATATTGTCGCTGGAAGCCGGCGCTGGAGGCCGGAGCCAAAGTCTCAGCACTGGAGGCCGACGTTGGGGGCCGACGCTGGAGGCCGACACTAGAGGTCGGCGCTGGAAGCCTCTGGGTTTTGCTATCACATCATTGCTTTTGAAAATCGTGCAAAAGATAATACTACCCAGAGGAAACGGCCAGCCGTATCACCACCCAAACACAAGATGTACAGGGTAAACTCTACCCCAACCTCTTTGATTAATAACAATCCTAAGAGGAAGACAAGATGAATATGTGCCATAGCACTACAAGAAATCTCTCACCGATCTCTCCCTCACCTTGCCTTTAGGCTACAAGATCACTCACCCGTAACCCGTAGATGATCGCCCGTAGGAAGCTCCCCAACGGCTCCGATCGTGCCTTCTCTTTCTCCTCTTCTCGCCCAAGGTGGAGAATATTGATGGCATTGGATGGGATTCTCCTTGATTCCCCTCCGTTCTATTTCATGCTTCCCGAAGACCTCAGCCCCTTTATTTATAGTGCAGCCGTTGCCTTATCCAAAATTCCACTGGTCCTTATCCCTTTCTTCACAGACGCCTTAAAAAGCCACTGCCCAATCTCCCTTCAACCTCATCTCTTCATGCCGTTAGATGGGCTGATGAGGAGATCACGTAGCTGCAGAATTGATGCCTCCAATTCTCATCTCCAAAGTTCCCACCGGTAACTTTAGATAAGGGCTGAAACACCCCTCCATCTAACGCCCCCAAATCTTATCCAATCTTCATGCACCGCCTCCTTAATGCACCACCCAATCTCTTCCCAAATCTTATCCTTTGATGGCTGTTAGATAGGCTGATGAAGAGATCATGTTGCAGCTGGGTAGACGCCTCCAATCTTCATCCAAACAGCTCCCACGATGACTTTTGGATATGGCCAAGATATCCTCAACTAACTCCCCCAAAATCTTATCTAAATCTTAAGTTTGTTACTTGTGGATAATGGCTGATTTTCCTCTCCAAAATCTGCTGGATTGCTGATCCAATCACCTAGATTTGCTGGTATCCAACCTACCCAAATCTCTCCAAAGATCTCCTGAATCAAGGAGGAAATCTGGGCTGGGCCGGTCCCGCGCATGCTCTATGTGCGCATGGTAACAATCTCCCCCCACTGAAATCTCGACGCCCTCGTCGAGTCGTGCTAAGGCTCCATGTCATTGCGCATACCTTGGCCCTCCTAGCCAAAGTCTCCCGAGTCCCAACGCGGCCACCTACCACACGCACCCCCTGATGCCTCCTCGGTTGGATAGCCCACTCGCTGAGCTATCCCGCCTGCGCCTCCTGCCGCAGGCCTCTGTGCCTAGGCTCTCCCACGTGTCACCTAGGCATGAGGTTATCGCACAACCTCAAGTCTGGTGGTGGGGCGGTTTCTTGCCCCCACCCTTCGCAACTGTCCTCCGCCATCCCTCCACTGGAACGAAGTAAGGATGCCTACCGCTCCGGATCAAGATGCCCCTTCGATGAGGCATGACCACGGCCTTGCTCTTGATGAAGAAGTCCATCCCGAGTATCAGGTTGTAGTCGTCGATTGGCAAGACCGTCATGCTGCAGCGTCCAGTCCATGAGCCCACATCCAATGTGGCCTCCACTTGGCCCAAAGACCCATCTCCTCGGAGTTGACTGGCTTCACCTTACAAGGCTGGGATAGCGCTCTATGCCCCAATTTGTGCGCCGCTCCTTGGCTCACGAAATTGTGTGTCACGCCGGAATCAACCAAGGCCCGCACGGTCCTCCCGTTGATCCGAGCCCTCACGTACATCAAACCTTGGCGTTGCTCCCTCGCGGCCAAAGTATTGATGGACTGTAGCGGGGCTATCCTCGCTACTGGCTCATCTTCCGAACTCTCGGACGCCCTGTCTCCTGGGTAGTGATGGCCGCTACCGCCACCTTTCATGGACACTCGCGCGCCAGATGCAGCCCTCCGCATATGAAGCATCCGGCAAAAGTCGCCTGTCCCTTTCACGTGGTGAAACACTCTCCTTCTTGCCCTTTCGACCACGCGGTGGTGACGCACTCTTGCGCTTGCCCTTGCTCTAACCACCGCTGCCCGAAGTAGTAGCGCTGTGAAAGTCCACCAGCGCCTCTGCTGCTACGAAGGCTGAGGGAATATCCCTCACCTCCCTCCTGCGAAGCTCGGCCTGCGCCCACCCTTGTAAACCAGCGAGGAAGTTAAATAGCTTATCTTCCTCGGCTGAGGGAATATCCCTCACCTCCCTCCTGCGAAGCTCGGCCTGCACCCACCCTTTAAATCAGTGAGGAAGTTAAATAGCTTATCTTCCTCGAACATGTTGGACACCTCCAGAAGTAGATTGTTGAATTGCGCCACGTCCTCCTAGATGCTCCCTGTCTTCTGCAGCTTCCTCAGGTTCTCTCGAGCAAGCCACCCTGCGTTGCTCGGCTGGAACAGAGCCTTCAGTTCCCTCTTGAAGATCTCCCAGGTCTCGATCCTGGGATGCCCCGCACGGACATCCTCGGCCATTCTGGTCCTCCACCAGAGCTTGGTGTTCCCCTCCAAATATGTCATGGCCCGATCCACCTGATCGGGTGCTGGGATCTTTGTCGCACGGAAGTAAGTCTCCATGTCCCATGTGAAGTTCTCCACTTCCGTCGTGCTCCTGACTCCGCCGAAGGCCTTTGGCTCCCTGACCTTCGCTTCCTTTGCCGGAGTGCCCACCATGTGGACTGGACTCTGCGCCTCCTGCCTCAGATGGATCACCTCCTGCTCCAAAGCATGGATCCGAAGCTCCAATCGCTCCTCCATGGCCAAATCTGATCGCTATTGTTGCATGCTTCGATGCTCGAGGTCGCGAAGCAGCCCCTCGTGCGCCTCCATCAACTGGTTATGCGAAGCCCGCAACTCAGCCAACTGCATGCTCAACTCCATGCACACAGCCACCAGATTCATGGTCGATCCCTCTTATGGATCTCCCACAATACCCTCCAAATGGGTCATGCGGTCTCCTACCGCTCTCACCATCTGCTTGGACTTGCTTGGAACTTGTCTTCAACCGGGCTCTGATACCACTTGTCACCGGGCTTTCAATCGACATGCGCAAGCACTCCCTATGGCCACTAGGTCCTTGCATCTACCGGTGATGGCATTAGACAAACCCTTCCCCTAACGAGCCTTACCCCAGAATAATAAATAAAAATTCCCGAAGAACAAAGTCCACCCAAACACAATGATGTACAGGGTAAACTCTACCCCAACCTTCACCTTGCCTTTAGGCTACAAGATCACTCACCCTACACCCGTAACCCGTAGTTGATCACCCGGAAGCTCCTCAACGGCTCCGATCATGCCTTCTCTCCGTAACCACCGTAACCCGTAGTTGATCACCCGGAAGCTCCTCAACGGCTCCGATCGTGCCTTCTCTCCGTAACCAGATCACTCACTCGTAACCCGTAGGCTCCTCCTTCTCGCCCAAGGTAGAGAATATGATGGCGTTGGATGGGATTCTCTTTGATTCCCCTCCGTTCTATTCCATGAATCCCGAAGACCTCAGCCCCTTTATTTATATTTATAGTGCAGCCATTGCCTTATCCAAAACTCCACCATCCTTATCCCTTTCTTCACGGACGCCTTAAAAAGCCACCACCCAATCTCCCTTCAACCTCATCTCTTCCTTATCCCTTTCTTCACGGACGCCTTAAAAAGCCACCGCCCAATCTCCCTTCAACCTCATCTCTTCCATGCCGTTAGATGGGCTGATGAGGGGATCACGTAGCTGCAGAATTGACGCCTCCAATTCTCATCTCCAAAGTTCCCACCGGTAACTTTAGATAAGGGCTGAAACACCCCTTCATCTAACGCCCCCAAATCTTATCCAATCTTCATGCACCGCCTCCTTAATGCACCGCCCAATCTCTTCCCAAATCTTATCCTTTGATTGCTGTTAGATAGGCTGATGAAGAGATCACGTTGCAGCTGGGTAGACCCTCCAATCTTCATATAGGCTGATGAAGAGATCACGTTGCAGCTGGGTAGACGCCTCCAATCTTCATCCAAACAGCTCCTATGATGACTTTTGGATATGGCCAAGATATCCTCAACTAACTCCCCAAAATCTTATGCAATTGTTACTTGTCGATAATGGCTGATTTTTCTCTCCAAAATCTTATCCAAAATCTGTTGGATTGCTGATGTAATCACCTAGATTTGCTGGTATCCAACCTACCCAAATCTCTCCAAAGATCTCCTGAATCAATGAGGAAATCTGGGCTGGGTCGGTCCCGCGCATGGTAACACGTACGTAGCTGATACGGTGCCAACTACGGGATCATCTGGGCATCCCATCTCTCAAATATCACAAAGCCACGGCCATTTGGTGCATGCATAAGAACACTGAAATGAATTATCAAGGGAATTCGTTCATGCCATCCAGCAAATTAAATTAATGCCATGGTAGCGCCTACAGCAATCAATACCATAGAACATATGCCAAGTTAAGGTACCAACCATAAATAAACGGAATAAGCATGGGCGACACTCTGATTCACATTACTAAGTTATCGTTCACCCAATTACATGAGGACACGTAGTGTTTGGAATTTCGTATCTGGGTACATGATACCTTGACCATCCCTAGTGCAGCAGTAATTGGCCGTGCTAAAAAGGGCATTCAACACTTCCAAGTATATTGGACAAGCAAAAGGCGGGTCATGACGCTCATATTGGAATTATCAATATAAATTAAGATTTATATTGATAATTCCAAACCCATTATAGGTACTATCAGAACTAGAATTTTATTTAGGTGTAATTTACTATCTTATTGTTCACAAAAGAGCCTCTTGGCGCAAGCGTGCAATGCAAGCATGGTTTTATACATTAAATTACTTGTTGAAGTATTCCTTTTAGAAGTAAACATCTAAATTATTAATGATGTTGTTTCGCATTGCTAAACACCTTGTTGCTGTATGAAATTATTGTATGTGAAAATTTTCATGTAAGACATCAAAATAATAGTCGCCGTAGTAACTTGTAACTGCTTGGACGTAAAAAAAGTTATTTACAAGATTATATATATTAACATTTTTTAAATTATTTCATGCTTGCTTAACTATAAGTTTTCATATATGATTTCATTGGACTCAAACTTTTCATTGCTTTAAAAGTAGCAAATTTTTTCTACGCATCTACAATGGTTTCAATGCAAATCAAGTAGATCTCCTAATTGTCTATGCATCTAGCATAAATGGTATTTTTTTTCTAGTTCTCCTACTTTTGATGCAATCAATCACATTTTATATTTTACTTTTTTTATTTTTATTGTGTTGAAAGCAAACATGAAAAGTATAAGAATAAAAGACTTAATTGGAAAGTCCCAACAAGTAAAGTTGGGTAGAATAAACTTGCAACTCAATTAACAAAACAAGTATTAAAACCAAAACCTAATATATATATATATATATATATATATATTTATATTTACAGTAGCTATTTTATTTTAGGATTGAACCTGAAATCCTTGCCATTTAGAGATGGATAGCGATTTCCATTCCTAAGGCTACAAATTATTTTGTTCCAAAAAAAATAAATATTACTTTCTCCTGTACTATAAATTTTTTATTCTCTTGGGAGTGAAAGGATCCTCGATGAACCAACAGTGCCCATGATATTTTGTGAGAAAAAGCTCTTCTTAAAACTATTTATTGTAAGAATATACCAACGTGCTAGAAAACTCTTGGTTACAGGAATCAATGGCCATGCTAATGCTTTCTAGCTTTTTAAATAATTTAAGTATAATCAAGTATAATAAGTTGAGCGGACTGGCTAAGTTTTATTCTTACCTGATATAGGCGTAGAATACAAAGGCGAAGTTATAAGCTACAATTTATTCTTAACCATAATAAGTTATTGGCTACTCTTAAGATACAAAAAAAAAAAAAAATGTTCTAAATTATACTTTGATCAAGTCAATTTTTTGCAAATACTATCTTTTTATATTTATAATGTGTCAATCATAATTGTAGTTGGCAATACCTAGGACTTTCAGCAACTTTTTATTTAGTTTTAAAAATTATCAAAATCTTTCATTAATTTGTACTAACTTTTCATCTACTTTACGATTTTAATAACTATACTTTGGTTTTCAATCCTTTTTCTGCTTTTTTTTATTTTTATTTTTTAAGCTTGTTGACCGAAGGTTAGTAGCCTAGTTTTATCGATCTAAGAACATATGTTATTAGTAATTTTTTGGTCTAATAACCAATTTATTTTAATTTATTCCTCAAAAATCAAAATACAATGTCAATAATAATATAATTATTTTTTTTATGTAGATATAATAAATAATTATTATAGTTAAATTTGACAAATCATAAATTTTAACATATAACAAGTCGACATTCTTTAAATAATTCCTTTTATAAAAAATACAATCTTTAATATAATATATTGATGAAATATTTAATATATTAAATACATGATGACATTATAGCAGTTGTTTTTAATACTATTTAGTTTATTATATCTATTAATATTGCATGACTGCATTGTTGCTTTTGCTCTTATCAAGATAAAAAAATTTATTGGCATAAGGCTGAAAAAATGGCATATAACGCTACCAATGATGTCAAGAGACTACTAATTACAAGGACATTTTAGTAACTCTGCTATCCGGTGAAAGTAAGAGTGTTGGATGGAGAAACAACATTTGAAATGAAAGCATACGGTGCCGATGAAGACCACGACCTAACATTCTCTCTTACCAAATAGCAAAGATCATGACCTCAAATTTCTACCTCACCAAAAAGCAAAGAGAAATGATGTGGCTGATCCAACACCGTTAGAGAACCGTGAAGGAAGGAAACCGACGGAGCCCTCTTTGGCCTCCAAAGGGCCCTTCGACTATGATAGCATTTATGGCCTCATAAAGCCATGCATACCTAATTGCTCTAAGCTCCAAGGCCGACGGCTCCATGGCCGACAGCTCCATGGCCTACAGCTCCATGGCCGACAGCTCCAAGGCCGACAGCTCCATGGCCGACAGCTCCATGGCCGACACCTCCATGGCCGAGGCCTCCAAGGCCGACACCCGGTACCTCCCAGCGGCCCGGCACTTTCCTAGCCGGCCCCCCCGGCATGTGCAACCTAGCTGGCCCCGGCGTATTCAAGCTAGCCGGCCCCGGCACTTTCCTAGATAGCCCCCCCGGCGTGTCCAACCTAGCCAGCCCCGCCGAGTCGGCCCCGGCCATCCCTGGCCGGCCCTCTCGGCCCCGGCATCTCCGACCCACCAAGTCGGCCCCGGCCATCCCTAGCCAGCCCTCTCAGCCCCGGCATCTCCTGGCCGGCCCCGCCCCGGCACTTTCTGGCCAGGTCCACCTACCCACTGGCCACGTCGTTGATGGGACGAGACCTGCAGTCCTGACATATCAAAGAAGGAAGCAAGCTCTGCCATTGCTGCCATCACCTTAAATGCTCTGACAAGTGGTAGAACCCCATGCCTCACAGACATCAGCTCTGATACTTCACCCATCAAGGTCATCATTACAAGGCCTCAACTAGTCAAGCCAGACAAACTCTAAGCACCTATAAAGAGGGTAAAAGGGACCTCGACCAGGTAACACACTCATTACACCCCTAAATGCTCACAGCGAGGAGTGTAATGATGTGACAGCAAAACCCAGAAATAGAACTCCAGTGCCGACCTTTGGCTCCGGCCTCCAGCGCTGGCCTTTGGCTCCGGCCTCCAGCGTCGGCCTCCAGCGCTGGCCTTTCGCTTCGGCCTCCAGCGTCGGCCTCCAGCGTCGGCCTCCAGCAACGGCCTCCAGCGCTGACCTTTGGCGCCGGCCTCCAGTGTCGGCCTTCAGCGTCGGCCTTCAACGTCGGCCTCCAGCGTCGGCCCCCAACGCCGGCCTCCAACAACGGCTTCGGTCCTAACATGATGCCTTTTTCGCATGCACAATGACCCGTCTCATGTAACAGATCCCGTGATTCGAGGTCTATTGCCGTGTACCTCGCTCATTGAAATCACGGGCAAGTGTTAGCACGTTCAGCAGTTACCGCTACAAGCGGCCCTCATCCAGCAACAGCTTAACCACTTGCCGTTTGGAGAAACTTATCCCAACGAGGAAGATTCGACAGTTATGTTGGCCCAGATGACAACCCAATAGGGGGGGTGAATTAGGTTCTTTAAAAAATTTAACCTCCAAAAAAAAATTGTTTGCTTAAGATGAATGAAAGTAAATGCAATGCAAATATAAAGCACAATCAATGAGATAGAGATAGAGATAGAGACAATAGAAGCACGACAAATACAAAGATTTTATAGTGGTTTGGTGTATCCAACACCTATGTCCACTCCCAAGATCCACTTGGGTCCACACTATAATCTCCTCGATTACAGCCGAGTTGTTTTACAAGCTCACAACCCAAACTTGTTGTTTTACCCGGGATCACAACGAACCCAGCCGGTTTTTCGGGCTCACCAGCACACAACCCTAAACTCAAGCTAATCTAGCTTGACCCGAGGTATACAACCTCCACTAGTTCAATCCCTTTGATTGAACTAGGCACAAATAAAAAGAATATAGTTTTTCAAAGATACACAGCTCCTCAATGAGCAAATATTCAAAAATAAGTAAACAAGTTTAGAAAAGCCTGATTTGAAGTTGTTTGGCTTTGAGCTTTTCTCTTTTCTTCTTTTCTTCTTTTCCTCTTCTCCCTTTGGAATGATGAATCAAGCCTCAGCTTTAATCCCTTACAGTCGTTGCAGTTGAGAAGATTGGAAATGGAAGAAATAGAGCTTTTACTTCAATTTAGGAAATCCATCGATTTTTGATTTGGGCACCTTGGATTCCTCTTTGAGCTTTTTGGAGTGGAAGGATTTGAATTTGAATGCTTTTCTCTTGGATTTCAGGCTTAGGGTTTCTCGGATTTTTGATTTGAAATTTTTCTATTTTCCGTTCTCTCTCTTTTTTTCTCTCTTTTCTTTTTCAAACGGGTGTTTTTTCCCCTTTTATAGATTTCTTTTAATCCATTTTGGGAAGGAAACTAGCCGTTGGAGTGTACCTGGAAACAAAATATATCCATTAGAAATTAGGTAAAAAGGAAATATTACCGTTAGAGCTGATCTGGCATTTTAAATTTTTATCCCAGTCAGGTTGGAGTCGGCTCCAACTTTTCAGGTGTCGGCTCCAGATCGTTTTACCAAAAATAGAAATTTCTGAGTTCGTTGAGGAGTCGGCTCCGAAAAAGTATGTGTCGGCTTGCCATCGTCAGGTGCCGGCTCCCGAATACTGTAGGTATCGGCTCCAGGATGCTAAAAAAATAAGCGTTCTGTCCCCGCATCAGAGTCGGCTCCAGACACTGTAAGTGTCGACTCCGAAACTCTAAGTGTCGCTCCAAAACTCTAGGTATCGACTCCGGATCGTATCAAAAATCAGATTAAAATTGAATTGGCCATGGGGTCGGCTCCAGATTTTCTAGGTGTCAACTCCAAGCTCTAAAACTTTAAAATCTCTGATTTATATTTGATTCAAAATTCATTTCTTAATTCCTTTAAATTGATCAAATAAATTAAGTCATGAAACACTTATAAAATCCATTAGTAAACA
>UESW01003972.1:1490793-1525316 GCA_900491605.1 Calamus simplicifolius | reverse complement strand
TCAGGGTTCACCAGACTATTTCAACCCAATAAACCAGTAACAAAAGCCCAAGCTGCTGCTATTTCTCTTGCAAGTGGCGACGCTGCTGAGGCTGTCAGTGATGAACTAACACGCATCGAAGCTGAGTCATTGGCTGAAACAGTGGTGAATGCTCAAGACTGCTTTAGAAGATCAAGTTAAGCAAGACCTTAGTGCAAGCTATGAGAAAGACCTTGCCATTGAAAGGGAAAAGATAAATGCTCTAGAGAAATTGGCTGAAGAAGCAAGCAAGGCTGGAACTGGAAAAATTAAGAACTGAAAGGGAGGAAAAAAATCAAATGCCTTATGTGTGGGCGGGCAGCTGTTGAAGCTGAGATGGAGGCCCTTTCAAGGTTAAGGCATGATGAGGTTGAGGAGAAATTGCAGAGCCTGGTGAGTGACAAGATGGAGATATGTTTTCAGAGGGACAGGATTAGTGAAGTTAGGAAGGAAGAAAAGAGAGAACCAGGCCCTTGCCCGGTTAGAATATGAGCTGCAAGTTGAGAGGAAGGCTTTGTCCATGGCTAGGTAAAAATTGTCAATGCTTGTATACTTTAAGAACTAATGGCGCTTAAATATTTGGTTTATTGTATGATATTTCTGTCCATGCTCTTGTGGTGCCTTACTGGTCAACAAGTTTGCTTTCTGCGTTTTTTTTTTTTTTTTTTAAATTTTGTTTAACAAAAAAGCTGTAGCATTTTCTTTTAATTCCTTTTGTTGTTCATTGAGATACTTCACTTAATTTTTCTCTAATGATTCGCATATGCCTGTCTGTTACACCATCGTATAGAAATCCTCCGAGTATGAAGTCCATTATTCTTTATTTCGCTCTCACATTGCTTTTCCAGTGAACCATCTCTGATTATTGACTATCTGGAAATTTGTGGAAGGTATTGCCATTCTTTGTTTATAATCTCATTTAACTAAAGCATTCTTGGAGCAATTGTTTAATTTTTATTCATTGAACTTAATTAACACCAGTAAGTTTCGCATTCTCCAATATATATCAGGTGCTGGACAGAGGAAGAAACAAAAAGAGCAAGGGAGCAGACGGTTGAAAATCTAGTATATTTCAATATTCAAAAACTTTTTTGACTTGATAAGTCTGTTTATTTGATACGTTGTTATCAATCAGTAGGGATAAATCTTTTTGATTTGTTGACTAGTCTTTTGACTTATACGTCTCTACGTACGTGATAAGTCTTTTGTTGATCTCTTTTGACTTATACGTCTCTACGTACACGATAAGTCTTTTGTTGATCGACCGTTAGACTAATTCAACCCGTTGGATTAGATTGATTCGTCGCTCTCAACCGGTGCGTACTTCTTTATAAATTCGAAACAATGACGGTATTTAATTAATTCAATTAAAATCTGCTTTCCATCATTATCCAGAGATCCATTCCCTCATCCTTATCCAGTCAGAGATCCATTCCTTTGCTTCCGTACTTATCCAAAGAGAAGGAACTCATTCGGTTGTTCATCCTCTTCTGATATTGGTGTGTACACGCATGTTAGAAGACTCTGTTGTTATATCCTGAAGGGTAGTCGTGCTCTGATCTTCTGTACCGAGATATTATCTTCGAGAGGCACGAATCTACTTTTAAGGATAGTGCCTTGCATGCCACAACATCTTCTCAAATAGATTCAAATAGATAAGAACATCCCAGGTACTATTTTTCCTCAAACTTATCCAACACAGACCAAAGCTCTAAAGGAGGCCAGAAGATGGTGGGAGAAATGTTACCAGGATGATGCTTCCACCCAACTCACATGGCTTGCTTGGAAACTACCTCGAATGGAAGGAACGATCGCCAGAGCTGAAAAGATTGTGGAGCAACTAAAAGCAATGGCTACTGAATTGAAATTAAGGTCTAACATTGTGATAGATAAATTTGTTCAAAAGATCATTTCTTTAATTAGGGCTTTGAAGCAGTTGGTATCAAATGCTTCCAAGCATGTCCAGGAGATCCATGGTAGTGTTACTTCAAAGGCAAGAGAATTAATCAATGAGTTTTGTGAATATGAACAGAAATAATTTAAAAAAATATAACTATTAATAATTTGAATGTCAACTTAGCCCTGAGTAGAGCAAAATGAAGGAAGCAAATTCATATAGCCGATCCCATGTAGTTGGGAAAAGGCTTAGATGAGTTGAGTTGAGTTAAGCTTTGTAAATATGTTTCTGGATTAAGTTCCAAGTGTTAGCTATAGGGGAAGGGGACTGTTGAAGATTGCAGGGAAGGCCTTGAGATAATCAAGCAGAAATTCAAGACCTGAAAAGTTCCTTCTGTTATGGGCTATGTTGCCGCCAAATCACTGTGAGAAGCATCAGGTGAGAGGAAAGCTTCGTGGGCCTTCAGAGGAAGGGCAGGACCGCCTCCTTCAGCCGGGAACATGCAAGAAAAGTCCCGGACCGGTGATTCCGGCAGGGACCCTCGACGCTCAAGTCAGTGACTTGTAGAACATGAGTTTTCTTTAATGAGAGAGTAGAATTTTGTTCCCCCTTCCTCGTTGTGAGTCAGGGTCTCTATATACCTGTTCGGGGTCCCTCTTACCCTTTGTTGATAACAGCCGAATCATATCTTCCTCTAAGATCGGCTTCATAAGTGGGCACACAGCTGCTAAACGTGTGCCATAAGTATCGGCGACAGTTCATAGTATTTCGGTAACCACCCGTAATCTTGGCAAAAGAGAAACGGGTTGGCAAGCCACGTGGAAATCCTGCGTAAACAGCAATAGGTGATAAAGTTAGTTACGTGGGCCCCAAGGTGCAGCCATTGGGGCAGAAGATACATTGGAATTGAAGCCAACTGTCCCTCGTAGAGCATTAATTATGGAGTTATAGCATTATTCACATACAAGGCACTGTTCATGTGCATGACACTGTTCACGGCCAAGGGAAAAAGCAGAGGCCGAAGCTGTTCACGATCGAAGGAATAAGCCGAGGCCGAAGGGGCTAACGTGGCAGCCATAAGAGAATAAGGCAATAAATGCCTTAGAGCAAGTGGATGCTCATAGCCTTTGAGGCCATAAATGCTATAAATACGGGAGAGAATAAGGCCGACGTGGTTGAGGCCGACGCTAAGGCGCTGTTGAGGCTGACGCGAGGCGTGACAGCCATAAATGAGAAATAAATGTCTGGATGCTCGTGGCCTTTGAGGCCATAAATTCTATAAATACGGGAGAGAATAAGGCCCACGCGAGACGCGAGGCCGAGGCGCTGTTGAGACCGACGCGAAACATGGCAGCCATAAATGAGAACAAGGTAATAAATGCCTGAATGCTCATGGCCTTTGAGGCCATAATGCTATAAATACGGGAGAGAATAAGGCCGATACGAGGCCGACGTGGTTGAGGCCGACTCCAAGACGCGAGGTCGACGCCAAGGCGCTATTGAAGATGCCGAGATGCGAGGCCGACGCCAAGGCGCTGTTGAAGCCGACGCTGACGTGAGGCCGATGCCAAGGCGCTGTTGAGGTCGACGACACAAAGTGTGGCAGCCATAAATGAGAATAAGGCAATAAATGCCTGGATGCTCATGACCTTTGAGGCCATAAATACTATAAATATGGAAGAGAAAAATGAGAATAAGGCAATAAATACCTGGATGCTCATGGCCTTTGAGGCCATAAATACTATAAATACGGAAGAGAATATGGCCGACGCGAAGTTGACGTGGTCGAGGCCGACGCGAGGTTGACGTGGTCGAGGCCGACGCATTGACGTGGTCGAGGCCGACGCAAAGGCACTGTTGAGGCCAACGCTGACGCAAGGCGTGGCAGCCATAAATGAGAATAAGGCAATAAATGTCTGGATGCTCGTGTCACCACCCCATCTCGGCATCAGCCTCGGCAAAAGCCTCGGCAACGGCCTCGGCGTTGGCCTCAGCAACGGCGTCGGCCTCGGCGTCGGCCTCGGTAACGGCCCTGCAACGGCCAGATTCGCCCAGCAACGGTCCAAACCGTCCAGAAGCTGATTTTTTAGGGGTAAATCGATCCAGATCAAGTAAATTCGACCCTTATCTTGGGGAGAAGATTAGAGACTCTAGCCAGCAGGTTTTGGATAAGATTTGGAGGGGAAAACAAACCTTATCCATAAGCAACCAATTTGGAGATATGGATAAGATCTTAAGGTAGTTTGTTAAGAATATCTTGGGGATTATCCAAGCTATCTTTGGAGCTGTTCTGGATCAGATTTCAGGCGTCCTATCCAGCAGCGAAGAGTCCTTCATCAGTCGGCTAGGAGGAGATAGATTTGGAGATGGGCGGTGGCCTTTTTGGAGACGTTGCATAGGATAAAGATAAGATCAAGAGGGATCTTTGGAGAAGGTTGCAGCAACCTATAAATAGAGGGGACTGAGGTCTACTTGAAGGGCATTAGATCAATCCATGAGAGGATTAGATGATAGAACGTGAAAGAGAGAAGATCTGATTGGGAGAAGATCTTTCTACGTTCTAAGGAAGGGATGCCCGAGTGGAGTTCGGGTGGGCGCCACTAAACGACCAGGGAAGGTTCGTGAGGTTGGCGAGCGGCTGGATCAGTGGAGATCGCAGCGGCGCAGGTCTAAGTCAGGAGGACTTAGGCGAGCATGGGACGTGGCCGATACGCACAGGCGGTGCGCGGGTGCGAGGCATCCATAGGTCAGTTTTCATTGAGTGAGGTTGGGGCGGGCACTTTGAGAGATCTTTGTCAGGGACAGAGATGAGTGCTTTTGTAGCCTTCGGGCAACCTCATTATTTTCCAAGTTACTTAGTGGAGAGTTCTTGGTTGGGAAGGCTTTGCCTCCCGTATATCTTGGTGTTTGGGTGGGACTTTGTTCTTCGGGATTTTTATTCATTGTTCTGGGGTAAGGCTGGTTAGGAGAAGGGTTTCTCTAACGCCATCACCGGTAGACACAAGGACCTAGTGGCCATAGGGAGCGCTTGCGTTTGCCAATTGAAAGCCCGGTGACAAGAGGTATCAGAGCCCGGTTGAAGACAAGTTCCAAGCAAGCCCAATCAGATGGCGAGAGCGGTAGGAGACCGCATGACCCGTTTGGAGGGTATTGTGGGAGATCCAGGAGAGGGATCAACCATGAATCTTGTAGCTGTATGCGCGGAGTTGAGCATACAGTTGGTTGAGTTGCGCACTTCGCATGACCAATTGACGGAGGCGCACGAGGGGCTGCTTCGCGACCTTGAACATCGAAGCATGCAACAACAACGATCAGACTTGGCCATGGAGGAGCGATTGGAGCTTCGGATCCATGCTTTGGAGTAGGAGGTGATCAGTCTAAGGCAGGAGGCACGGAGTCCAGTCCACATGGTCCGTTCTCCGACAAAGGAAGCGAAGGTCCGGGAGCCTAAGGGCTTCGGCGGAGTCAGGAGCGCGACGGAAGTGGAGAACTTCATGTGGGACATGGAGACTTACTTCCGTGTGGCAAAGATCCCAGCACCCGATCAGGTGGATTGGGCCTCGACATATCTGGAGGGGAACGCCAAGCTCTGGTGGGGGACTAGAACGGTCGAGGATGACCGTGCGGGGCATCCCAGAATCAAGACCTGGGAGATCTTCAAGAAGGAACTGAAGGCTCAGTTCCAGCCGAGCAATGCAGGGTGGCTTGCTCGAGAGAACCTGAGGAAGCTGCGGCAGACAGGGAGCATCCAGGAGTACGTGGCGCAGTTCAGCAATCTACTTCTGGAGGTGTCCAACATGTCCGAGGAAGATAAGTTATTTAACTTTCTCGCTGGTCTACAGAGATGGGCGCAGGCTGAGCTTCGTAGGAGGGAGGTGAGGGATATTCCCTCAGCCTTCGTAGCAGTAGAGGCGTTGGTGGACTTTCACAGTGCTACTACTTCGGGCAGCGATGGCCAGGGCAAGGGCAAACACAAGAGTGCATCACCACCGCGTGGTCGAAAAGGCAAGAAGGAAAGTGTTCCACCACGTGCAGCAGCAAAACCAAAGGGACAGTCAACTTTCGCTGGATGCTTCATATGCGGAGGGCCGCATCTAGCACGGGAGTGTCCATGAAAGGTGGCGGTAGCGGCCATCACTACCCAGGCAGACAGGGCGTCCGAGAGTTCGGAGGAGGAGCCAGTAGCGAGGATGGCCTCGCTACAGTCCATCAACACTTTGGCCGCGAGAGACCAACGCCAAGGTTTGATGTACGTGAGGGCTCGGGTCAATGGGAGGACAGTGCGGGCCTTGGTTGACTCCGGCGTGACACACAATTTCGTGAGCCAAGGGGTGGTGCACAGATTGGGGCTTGGAGCGCTATCCCAGCCTTGTAGGGTGAAGCCTGTCAACTAGAGGAGATGGAGTCTTTGGGCCAGGCGGAGGCCATATTGGATGTGGGCTCGTGGACTGGGCGCTGCAACATGATGGTCTTGCCGATCGACGACTACGACCTGATACTCGGGATGGACTTCTTCATCAAGAGCAAGGCCGTGGTCATGCCTCATCGGAGGCACATCTTGATCCGGAAAGGCATGCGTCCTTACTTCGTTCCAGTGGAGGGATGGCGTAGGACAGTTGCGAAGGGTGGGTGCAAGAAATGGCCCCACCACTAGACTTGAGGTTGTGCGACAATCTCATGCCTAGGCATCGCGTGGGAGAGCCTAGGCATGGAGTCCTGAGGCAGGAGGCGGCAGGCGGGATGGCTCAGCGAGTGGGCTATCCAACTGAGGAGGCATCAGGGGGTGCGCGTGGCAGGTGGCCGCATTGGGACTCGGGAGGCTTTGAGGAGGGCCAAGGCATGCGACGACGAGGAGCGTCAGGAGGATTTTGCATGGCATGGTGGTCGACGAGGGCGTTGACATCTCAACGGGTGGAGGATTGTCACCACCCCATCTCGACGTCGGCCTCAGCAACGGCATCGGCGTCGGCCTCGGTAACGGCCCTGCAACGGCTGATTCGCCGAGCAACGGTCCAAACCATCCAGAAGCCAATTTTTCAAGGGTAAATTGGTCCAGATCAGGTAAATTCGACCCTTATCTTGGGGAGAAGATTAGGGACTCCAGCCAGCAGGTTTTGGATAAGATTTGGAGGGGAAAAAAACCTTATCCATAAGCAACCAATTTGGAGATATGGATAAGATCTTAAGGTAGTTTGTTGAGAATATCTTGGGGATTATCCAAGCTATCTTTGGAGCTGTTCTGGATCAGATTTCAGGCATCCTATCCAGCAGCGAAGAGTCCTTCATTAGCCGGCTAGGAGGAGATAAGATTTGGAGATGGGCGATGGCCTTTTTGGAGACTTTGCACGGGATAAAGATAAGATCAAGGGGGATCTTTGGAGAAGGTTGCAGCAACCTATAAATAGAGGGGGCTGAGGTCTACGTGAAGGGAATTAGATCAATCCATGAGAGGATTAGATGATAGAACGTGAAAGAGAGAAGATCTGATTGGGAGAAGATCTTCCTACGTTCTAAGGAAGGGATGCCCGAGTGGAGTTCGGGTGGGCGCCACTAAACGACCAGGGAAGGTTCGTGAGGTTGGCGAGCGGCTGGATCAGTGGAGATCGCAGCGGCGCAGGTCTAAGTCAGGAGGACTTAGGCGAGCACGGGACGTGGCTGATACGCACAGGCGGTACGCGGGTGCGAGGCATCCACAGGTCAGTTTTCGTTGAGTGAGGTTGGGGCGAGCACTTTGAGAGATCTTTGTCAGGGACAGAGAGGACTACTTTTGTAGCCTTCGGGCAACCTCATTATTTTCAAGTTACTTAGTGGAGAGTTCTTGGTTGGGAAGGCTTTGCCTCCCGTATATCTTGGTGTTTGGATGGGACTTTGTTCTTCGGGATTTTTATTCATTGTTCTGGGGTAAGGCTAGTTAGGGGAAGGGTTTCTCTAACGCCATCACCGGTAGATGCAAGGACTAGTGGCCATAGGGAGCGCTTGCATGTGCCAATTGAAAGCTCGGTGACAAGAGGTATCAGAGCCTGGTTGAAGACAAGTTCCAAGCAAGCCCAATCAGATGGCGAGAGCGTAGGAGACCGCATGACCCGTTTGGAGGGTATTGTGGGAGATCCAGGAGAGGGATCAACCATGAATCTTGTAGCTGTATGCGCGGAGTTGAGCATACAGTTGGCTGAGTTGCGCACTTCGCACGACCAATTGACGGAGGCGCACGAGAGGCTGCTTCGTGACCTTGAACATCGAAGCATGCAACAACAACGATCAGACTTGGCCATGGAGGAGGGATTGGAGCTTCGGATCCATGATTTGGAGCAGGAGGTGATCCGTCTGAGGCTGGAGGCGCGAGTCCAGTCCACATGGTCCGTGCTCCGACAAAGGAAGCGAAGGTCGGGGAGCCTAAGGCCTTCGGCGGAGTCAGGAGCGCGATGAAGTGGAGAACTTCGTGTGGGACATGGAGACTTACTTCCGTGTGGCAAAGATCCCAGCACCCGATCAGGTGGATCGGGCCTCGACATATCTGGAGGGGAATGCCAAGCTCTGGTGGAGGACCAGAACGGCCGAGGATGACCGTGCGGGGTGTCCCAGAATCGAGACCTGGGAGATCTTCAAGAGGGAACTGAAGGCTTAGTTCCAGCCGAGCAACGCAGGGTGGCTTGCTCGAGAGAACCTGAGGAAGCTGCGGCAGACAGGGAGCATCCAGGAGTACGTGGCGCAGTTCAGCAATCTACTTCTGGAGGTATCCAACATGTCCGAGGAAGATAAGTTATTTAACTTTCTTGCTGGTCTACAGGGGTGGGCGCAGCCTGAGCTTCGTAGGAGGTAGGTAAGGGATATTCCCTCAGTCTTCGTAGTAGCAGAGGCGCTGGTGAAATTTTGCAGCACTACTACTTCGGGCAGCGGGGGCCAGGGCAAGGGAAAACGTAAGAGTGCGTCACCACCGCGTGGTCGAAAAGGCAAGAAGGAAAGTGTTCCACCACGTGTAGCAGCAAAATCAAAGGGACAGTCGACTTTCGCTGGATGCTTCATATGCGGAGGGCCGCATCTAGCATGGGAGTGTCCACGAAAGGTGGCGGTAGCAACCGTCTCTATCCAGGCAGATAGGGCGTCCGAGAGTTTGGAGGAGGAGCCAGTAGCGAGGATGGCCCCACTACAGTCCATCAACACTTTGTCTGCGAGAGACCAATGCCAAGGTTTGATGTACGTGAGGGCTCGGGTCAACGGGAGGACAGTTAGGGCCTTGGCTGACTTCGGCGCGACACACAATTTCGTGAGCCAAGGGGTGGCACACAGATTGGGGCTTGGAGTGCTATCCTAGCCTTGTAGGGTGAAGCCTGTCAACTCCAAGGAGATAGAGTCTTTGGGCCAGGCGGAGGCCACATTGGATGTGGGCTCGTGGACTGGGCGCTGCAACATGACGGTCTTGCCGATCGAGGACTACGACCTTATACTCGGGATGGACTTCTTCATCAAGAGCAAGGCCGTAGTCATGCCTCATCGGAGGGGCATCTTGATCCGGAAAGGCAGGCATCCTTACTTCTTTCCAGTGGAGGGATGGCGTAGGACAGTTGCAAAGGGTGGTGCAAGAAACGGCCCCACCACCAGACTTGAGGTTGTGCGATAACCTCACGCCTAGGCATCGCGTGGGAGAGCCTAGACACGGAGGCCTGCGGTAGAAGGCGGCAGGTGGGATGGCTCGGCGAGTGGGCTATCCAACCGAGGAGGCATCAGGGGGTGCGCGTGGTAGGTGGCCGCGTTGGGACTCGGGAGGCTTTGAGCAGGAGGGCCAAGACATGCGACGACGAGGAGCGTCAGGAGGATTTTGCGCGGCATGGTTGTCGATGAGGGCGCGTCGACATCTTAGCGGGGGGAGGATTGTCACCACCCCATCTCGGCATCGGCCTCAGCAACGGCGTTGGCGTCGGCCTCGGTAACGGCCCTGCAACAGCCAGATTCACCCAGCAATGGTCCAAACCGTCCAGAAGCCAATTTTTTAGGGGTAAATCGATCCAGATCAGGTAAATTCGACCCTTATCTTGGAGAGAAGATTAGGGACTCCAGCCAGCAGGTTTTGGATAAGATTTGGAGGGGAAAACAAACCTTATCCATAAGCAACCAATTTGGAGATATGGATAAGATCTTAAGGTAGTTTGTTGAGAATATCTTGGGGATTATCCAAGCTATCTTTGGAGCTATTCTGGATCAGATTTCAGGCATCCTATCCAGCAGCGAAGAGTCCTTCATCAGCCGGCTAGGAGGAGATAAGATTTGGAGATGGGCGGTGGCCTTTTTGGAGACGTTGCATGGGATAAAGATAAGATCAAGGGGGATCTTTGGAGAAGGTTGCAGCAACCTATAAATAGAGGGGGCTGAGGTCTACGTGAAGGGATTAGATCAATCCATGAGAGGATTAGATGATAGAATGAAAGAGAGAAGATCTGATTGGGAGAAATCTTCCTACGTTCTAAGGAAGGGATGCCCGAGTGGAGTTCGGGTGGGCGCCACTAAACGATCAGGGAAGGTTCGTGAGGTTGGCAAGCGGCTGGATCAGTGGAGATCGCAGCGGCGCAGGTCTAAGTCAGGAGGACTTAGGCGAGCACGGGACGTGGCCGATACGCACAGGTGGTGCGCGGGTGCGAGGCATCCATAGGTCAGCTTTCGTTGAGTGAGGTTGCGGCGAGCACTTTGAGAGATCTTTGTCAGGGACAGAGAGGAGTGCTTTTGTAGCCTTCGGGCAACCTCATTATTTTTCAAGTTACTTAGTGGAGAGTTCTTGGTTGGAAAGGCTTTGCCTCCCGTATATCTTGGTGTTTGGGTGGGACTTTGTTCTTCGGGATTTTTATTCATTGTTTTGGGGTAAGGCTGGTTAGGGGAAGGGTTTCCCTAACGCCATCACCGGTAGACGCAAGGACCTAGTGGCCATAGGGAGCGCTTGCGTGTGCCAATTGAAAGCCCGGTGACAAGAGGTATCAAAGCCCTGTTGAAGACAAGTTCCAAGCAAGCCCAATTAGATGGCGAGAGCGGTAGGAGACCGCATGACCCGTTTGGAGGGTATTGTGGGAGATCCAGGAGAGGGATCAACCATGAATCTTGTAGCTGTATGCGCGGAGTTGAGCGTACAGTTGGCTGAGTTGCGCACTTCGCATGACCAATTGACGGAGGCGCACGAGGGGCTGCTTCGCGACCTTGAACATCGAAGCATGCAACAACAATGATCAGACTTGGCCATGGAGGAGCGATTGGAGCTTCGGATCCATGCTTTGGAGTAGGAGGAGGCGCGAAGTCCAGTCCACATGATCGGTGCTCCGACAAAGGAAGCGAAGGTCCGAAAGCCTAAGGCCTTCGGCGGAGTCAGGAGCACGACGGAAGTGGAGAACTTCATGTGGGACATGGAGACTTACTTCCGTGTGGCAAGATCCCAGCACCCGATCAGGTGGATCGGGCCTCGACATATCTGGAGGGGAACGTCAAGCTCTGGTGGAGGACCAGAACGGCCGAGGATGACCATGCGGGGCATCCCAGAATCGAGACCTGGGAGATCTTCAAGAGGGAACTGAAGGCTCAGTTCCAGCCGAGCAACGCAGGGTGGCTTACTCGAGAGAACCTGAGGAAGCTGCGGTAGACAGGGAGCATCCAGGAGTACGTGGCGCAGTTCAGCAATCTACTTCTGAAGGTGTCCAACATGTCCGAGGAAGATAAGTTATTTTACTTTCTCACTGGTCTACAGGGATGGGCGCAGGCTAAGCTTCGTAGGAGGGAGGTGAGGGATATTCCCCCAGCCTTCGTAGCAGCAGAGGCGCTGGTGGACTTTCGCAGCGCTACTACTTCGGGCAGCGGTGGCCAGGGCAAGGGCAAACGCAAGAGTGCGTCACCACCGCATGGTCGAAAAGGCAAGAAGAAAAGTGTTCCACCACGTGCAGCAGCAAAACCAAAGGGACAGTCGACTTTCGCTGGATGCTTCATATGCGGAGGGCCGCATCTAGCACGGGAGTGTCCACGAAAGGTGGCGGTTGCGGCCGTCACTACCCAGGCAGACAGGGCATCCGAGAGTTCGGAGGAGGAGCCAGTAGTGAGGATGGCCCCGCTACAGTCCATCAACACTTTGGCTGCGAGAGACCAACGCCAAGGTTTGATGTACATGAGGACTCGGGTCAACGGGAGGACAGTGCGGGCCTTGGTTGACTCCGGCGCGACACACAATTTCGTGAGCCAAGGGGTGGCACACAGATTGGGGCTTGGAGTGCTATCCCAGCCTTGTAGGGTGAAGCCTGTCAATTCCGAGGAGATGGAGTCTTTGGGCCAGGCGGAGGCCACATTGGATGTGGGCTCGTGGACTGGGCGCTGCAACATGACGGTCTTGCCGATCGACGACTACGACCTGATACTCGGGATGGACTTCTTCATCAAGAGGAAGGCCGTGGTCTTGCCTCATCGGAGGGGCATCTTGATTCGGAAAGGCAGGCATCCTTACTTCGTTCTAGTCGAGGGATGGTGTAGGACAGTTGCGAAGGGTGGGTGCAAGAAACGGCCCCACCACCAGACTTGAGGTTGTGCGACAACCTCACGCCTAGGCATCGCGTGGGAGATCCTAGGCATGGAGGCCTACGGCAGGAGGCGGCAGGCGGGATGGCTCAGCGAGTGGGCTATCCAACTGAGGAGGCATCAGGGGGTGCGCGTGGCAGGTGGCCGCGTTGGGACTCGGGAGGCTTTGACCAGGAGGGCCAAGGCATGCGACGACGAGGAGCGTCACGAGGATTTTGCATGGCATGGTGGTCGATGAGGGCATTGACATCTCAGCGGGGGGAGGATTGTCACCACCCCATCTCGGCGTCGGCCTCAGCAACGGCGTCGGTGTCGGCCTCGGTAACGGCCCTGCAACGGCCAGATTCGCCCAGCAACGGTCCAAACCGTCCAGAAGCCAATTTTTTAGGGGTAAATCGGTCCAGATTAGGTAAATTCGACCCTTATCATGGGGAGAAGATTAGGGACTCCAGCCAGCAGGTTTTGGATAAGATTTGGAGGGGAAAACAAACCTTATCCATAAGCAACCAATTTGGAGATATGGATAAGATCTTAAGGTAGTTTGTTGAGAATATCTTGGGGATTATCCAAGCTATCTTTGGAGCTGTTCTGGATCAGATTTCAGGTATCCTATCCAACAGCGAAGAGTCCTTCATCAGCCGGCTAGGAGGAGATAAGATTTGAGGATGGGCGGTGGCCTTTTTGGAGACGTTGCATGGGATAGAGATAAGATCAAGGGGGATCTTTGGAGAAGGTTGCAGCAACCTATAAATAGAGAGGGCTGAGGTCTACGTGAAGGGCATTAGATTAATCTATGAGAGGATTAGATGATAGAACGTGAAAGAGAGAAGATCTGATTGGGAGAAGATCTTCCTATGTTCTAAGGAAGGGATGCCCGAGTGGAGTTCGGGTGGGCGCCACTAAACGACAAGGGATGGTTCGTGAGGTTGGCGAACGGCTGGATTAGTGGAAATCGCAGTGGCGCAGGTCTAAGTCAGGAGGACTTAGGCGAGCATGGGACGTGGCCGATTCGCACAGGCGGTGCGCGGGTGCGAGGCATCCACAGGTCAGTTTTCGTTGAGTGAGGTTGGGGCGAGCACTTTGAGAGATCTTTGTCAGGGACAGAGAGGAGTGCTTTTGTAGCCTTCGGGCAACCTCATTATTTTCCAAGTTACTTAGTGGAGAGTTCTTGGTTGGGCTGGCTTTGCCTCCCGTATATCTTGGTGTTTGGGTGGGACTTTGTTCTTCGGGATTTTTATTCATTGTTCTGGGGTAAGGCTGGTTAGGGGAAGGGTTTCTCTAACGCCATCACCGGTAGACGCAAGGACCTAGTGGCCATAGGGAGCGCTTGCGTGTGCCAATTGAAATCTCGGTGACAAGAGGTATCAGAGCCCGGTTGAAGACAAGTTCCAAGCAAGCCCAATCAGATGGCGAGAGCGGTAGGAGACCGCATGACCCATTTGGAGGGTATTATGGGAGATCCAGGAGAGGGATCAACCATGAATCTTGTAGCTGTATGCGCGGAGTTGATCGTACAGTTGGCTGAGTTGCGCACTTCGCACGACCAATTGACGGAGGCGCACGAGGGGCTGCTTCGCGACCTTGAACATCGAAGCATGCAACAACAACGATCAGACTTGGCCATGGAGGAGCGATTGGAGCTTCGGATCCATGCTTTGGAGCAGGAGGTGATCCGTTTGAGGCAGGAGGCATGGAGTCCAGTCCACATGGTCGGTGCTCCGACAAAGGAAGCGAAGGTCCGGGAGCCTAATGCCTTCGGCGGAGTCAGGAGCGCGACGGAAGTGGAGAACTTCATGTGGGACATGGAGACTTACTTCCGTGCGCAAAGATCCCAGCACCCAATCAGGTGGATCGGGCCTCGACATATCTGGAGGGGAACGTCAAGCTCTGGTTGAGGACCAGAACGGCCGGGGATGACCGTGCGGGGCATCCCAGAATCGAGACCTGGGAGATCTTCAAGAGGGCACTGAAGGCTCAGTTCCAACCGAGCAACGCAGGGTGGCTTGCTCGAGAGAACCTGAGGAAGCTGCGGCAGACAGGGAGCATCCAGGAGTACGTGGCGCAGTTCAACAATCTACTTCTGGAGGTGTCCAATATGTCTGAGGAAGATAAGTTATTTAACTTTCTCGCTGGTCTACAGGGGTGGGCGCAGGCTGAGCTTCGTAGGAGGGAGGTGAGGGATATTCCCTCAGCCTTCGTAGCAGCAGAGGCGCTGGTGGACTTTTGCAGCGCTACTACTTCGGGCAACGATGGCCAGGGCAAGGGCAAATGCAAGAGTGCGTCACCACCGCGTGGTCGAAAAGGCAAGAAGGAAAGTGTTCTACCACGTGCAGCAGCAAAACCAAAGGGACAGGCAACTTTTGCTGGATGTTTCATATGCGGAGGGCCGCATCTAGCATGAGAGTGTCCACGAAAGGTGGCGGTTGCGGCCGTCACTACCCAGGCAGATAGGGCGTCCGAGAGTTTGGAGGAGGAGCTAGTAGCGAGGATGGCCCCGCTACAGTCCATCAACACTTTGGCCGCAAGAGACCAACGCCAAGGTTTGATGTACGTGAGGGCTCGGGTCAACGGGAGGACAGTGTGGGCCTTGGTTGACTCCGGCGCGATACATAATTTCGTGAGCCAAGGGGTGGCGCACAGATTGGGGCTTTGAGCGATATCCCAGCCTTGTAGGGTGAAGCCTGTCAACTCCGAGGAGATGGAGTCTTTGGGCCAGGCGGAGGCCACATTGGATGTGGGCTCGTAGACTGGGCGCTGCAACATGATGGTCTTGCCGATCGACGACTACGACCTGATACTCGGGATGGACTTCTTCATCAAGAGCAAGGCCATGGTCATGCCTCATCAGAGGGGCATCTTGATCCGGAAAGATAGGCGTCCTTACTTCGTTCCAGTGGAGGGATGGCATAGGACAGTTGCGAAGGGTGGGTGCAAGAAACGGCCCCACCACCAGACTTGAGGTTGTGCGACAACCTCACGCCTAGGCATCGTGTGGGAGAGCCTAGGCACGGAGGCCTGCAGCAGGAGGCGGCAAGCGGGATGGCTCGGTGAGTGGGCTATCCAACCGAGGAGGCATCAGGGGGTGCGCGTGGTAGGTGGCTGCGTTGGGACTCGGAAGGCTTTGACCAGGAGGGCCAAGGCATGCAACGACGAGGAGCGTCAGGAGGATTTTGCGCGGCATGGTGGTCGATGAGGGCGTCGACATCTCAGCGGGGGGAGGATTGTCACCACCCCATCTTAGCATCGGCCTCAGCAACGGCGTCGGCCTCGGCGTCGGCGTTGGCCTCGGTAACGGCCCTGCAATGGCCAGATTCGTCCAGCAACGGTCCAAACCATCTAGAAGCTGATTTTTCGGGGGTAAATCGGTCTAGATCAGGTAAATTCGACCCTTATCTTGGGGAGAAGATTAGGGACTCCAGCCAGCAGGTTTTGGATAAGATTTGGAGGGGAAAACAAACCTTATCCATAAGCAACCAATTTGGAGATATAGATAAGATCTTAAGGTAGTTTGTTGAGAATATCTTGGAGATTATCCAAGCTATCTTTGGAGCTGTTCTGGATCAGATTTCAGGCATCCTATCCAGCAGCGAAGAGTCCTTCATCAGCCGGCTAGGAGGAGATAAGATTTGGAGATGGGCGGTGGCCTTTTTGGAGACGTTGCATGGGATAAAGATAAGATCAAGGGGGATCTTTGGAGAAGGTTGCAGCAACCTATAAATAGAGGGGGCTGAGGTCTACGTGAAGGGCATTAGATCAATCCATAAGAGGATTAGATGATAGAACGTGAAAGAGAGAAGATCTGATTGGGAGAAGATCTTTCTACGTTCTAAGGAAGGGACGCCCGAGTGGAGTTCGGGTGGGCGCCACTAAACGATCAGGGAAGGTTCGTGAGGTTGGCGAGCGACTGGATCAGTGGAGATCGCAGCGGCGCAGGTCTAAGTTAGGAGGACTTAGGCGAGCACGTGACGTGGCTGATATGCACAGGCGGTGCGCGGGTGCAAGGCATCCATAGGTCAGTTTTCGTTGAGTGAGGTTGGGGCGGGCACTTTGAGAGATCTTTGTCAGGGACAGAGAGGAGTGCTTTTGTAGCCTTCGGGCAACCTCATTATTTTTCAAGTTACTTAGTGGAGAGTTATTGGTTGGGAAAGCTTTGCCTCCCGTATATCTTGGTGTTTGGGTGGGACTTTGTTCTTCGGGATTTTTATTCATTGTTCTGGGGTAAGGCTGGTTAGGGGAAGGGTTTCTCTAACGCCATCACTGGTAGACGCAAGGACCTAGTGGCTATAGTGAGCGCTTGCGTGTGCCAATTGAAAGCCCGGTGACACTCGTGGCCTTTGAGGCCATAAATGCTATAAATACGGGAGAGAATAAGGCCGCGGTCAAGGCCGACGCTGAGACGCGAGGCCGACGCCAAGGCGCTATTGAGGCTGACGCGAGACGTGGTAGAAGGCAATAAATGCCTGGATGCTCGTGGCCTTTGAGGCCATAAATGCTATAAATACGCGGTCGAGGCCGATGCCGAGACGCCGAGACGTGGCAGCCATAAATGAGAATAAGGCAATAATTTGGATGCTCGTGGCCTTTGAGGCCATAAATGCTATAAATACGGGAGAGAATAAGGCCGACGCGAAGTGTGGCAACCATAAATGAGAATAAGGCAATAAATGCCTGGATGCTCGTGGCCTTTGAGGCCATAAATGCCCAAGGCGCTGTTGAGACCGACACCGATGCGAGACGTGGCAGCCATAAATGAGAATAAGGCAATAAATGCCTAGATGTTCATGGCCTTTGAGGAAATAAATGCTATAAATACGGGAGAGAATAAGGCCAACGCTAGGACGTGGTCGAGGTCGATGCCGAGACGCGAGGCCGACGCCAAGGCACCGCGGGATGAGGCGACTTGGAGTGCCGAGGCGAGATGTCCGTGACACTCGACCACCTGACATTAATGATGGTGGCCCTTGGGAGAACCCACGCAACGTTGCCCTTTTTCCCTTTTGTTCTCTTTCATTATGACGAGACGCTTGTTGCAGCTGCGAGCAATGTCGTGGACGAAATTAAATGCCCGTTGTGTCTTTCAAAAGAAGGCCGAGTAGAGTAGCGAGGCCGCCTAGGAATTAAGCCGTTCGGGAAGGCCGCCAAGGATGGCCGTCTCGAGAGGATGCCATCCAAAAATTGCTGTCTTTATTGTTCATGGGGTCAACCGGCCCCATCAAATGCCCCCCCACACTCCTGAGCTTGTATGCCCCGTGTTAGCTAAGCGAAAGGAGTGTAGGACTTTCTACCTTCGCATCTGCCCTTTCCTATCAACTTCAACTATGATTCCTCCCATGTGGGGAAACCCTTTTCCTTTGGCACTGCCTTGTGTAGATGTCTTCATACTCTTTGGAGCCATGCTTTTTTCCTGTTCAAAAAACTTTTAAGCAAAGTTTGAGGGTAAATGGGTTACCCTTGACTGGCAGCCAGTAATCCTCTCCCTATGCAAAGCCCGGAAGCGGATGCCCGTCAACTATGAGTTGGGGAGTCAATTTTTCCTAACTGTGAGTTGACTTTGAGTCTTCTACTTGTCATAAAATTTGAAAGTGGGTGCCCCTCAACTATGAGCTAGGGAGTTGGCCTCTCCCAACTGAGTTGTCTTAGGGCTTTATGATGGCTAAAGGTGACCAGTAATATGTTGCTGGTACATAATTTAGATAAAGGTCTTACTCGATTGGCCATTGGCCATTGAGGCAGAGTTAGAGCCGCTGTGAAGCCGTTGAGGATGTGATAAAGCTGCTGAAGCAGAGTTGAGGCCGTCGAGAGCCTTTTGAACCCCGAAGAGTGACCCGAGAGTTGCTGAAGTCGTTGGGTTCCTTTTAACCCCGAAGGGTGACCTGATAGTTGGAGAGTCGTGAGGTGCCTTTTCCCTTATGCCGACGATCTTTGTTGCCAACGCTAGAGTTAGTTTTTGGTTTTTGGTTTTTGGTGCCGAGCTGGCCTCGGGGTTGAGTGCCGATAGTATATCGGTCTTTGAGTGCTGACCGGAGTCGAGCTTTAGTACCGATGGTACATCGGGCTTTAGGTGCCGAGCTGGAGTTGGGCTTTGGTGCCGATGGTGACTCGGGCTTGTTGCCGTTGTGGAGCTGGGCTTGGATTGCTGACGTGGAGCCGAGCTTGAGTGCCGATGCGGAGCCGGGCTTGAGTGCCGAGGGGAGACTCGGGCTTGAGTGCCGACGTGTAGTTGGGCTTAGGTGCCGAGGGGAGACTCGGGCTTGGATTGCCGACGTGGAGCTGAGCTTGAGTGCCGATGCAGAGCCGCACTTGAGTGCCGAGGGGAGACTCGAGCTTGAGTGCCGACACGGAGTCGGGCTTAGGTGCCGAGGGGAGACTCGGGCTTGAGTGCCGATGCGGAGTCGAGCTTGAGTGCCGACGTGGAGCCGAGCTTAAGTGCCGAGGGGAGACTCGGGCTTGAGTGCCGACGTGGAGTCGTGCTTAAGTACCGAGGGGAGACTCGGGCTTGAGTGCAACGCAGAGTCGGGCTTAGGTACCGAGGGGAGACTCGGGCTTGAGTGCCGTCACGGAGTCGGGCTTAAGTGCCGAGAGGAGACTCGGGCTTGAGTGCCGATGCAGAGTTGGGCTTAATTGCCGAGGGAAGACTCGGGCTTGAGTGTCGACACGGAGTCGTGCTTTGATGCCGATGCGAAGTCATGCTTTGATGCCGATGCGGAGCCAGTCTTTACTGCCGACGCGGAGCCGGTCTTTGGTGCCAACGTGGGGCCGGTCTTTATTGCCGACGTGGAGCCGATCTTTGGTGCCGACGCGGAGCCGGTCTTTACTGCCGACGCAGAGCCGATCTTTGGTGCCGGCGCGGAGCCGGTCTTTATTACCAACACGGAGCTGATCTTTGGTGCCGACGCGGAGCCGATCTTTACTTCTGACGCAGAGCCAGTCTTTGGTGCTGACGCGGAGCCAATCTTTACTGCCGACGCAGAGCCGATCTTTGGTGCCGACGCAGAGCCGGTCTTTACTACCGACGCAGAGCCGGTCTTTGGTGCCGGCGCGGAGCCGGTCTTTATTGCCGACGCAGAGCCGATATTTGGTGCCGACACAGAGCCAGTCTTGGGTGCCGACACTGAGCCGGTCTTTACTGCCAACGTGGAGCCAGTCTTTGGTGCCGATGTGGAGCCAGTCTTTATTACCGAGCTGGCCTCGGCTTGAGTACCGATGGTACATCGGGCTTATTGGATCCGATGATACACAGGTCTTGAGGTGCCGAGGTGGCCTCGGGCTTTTTGAAGTCGATGGTACATCGGTCTTCGGTATTGATGGTACATCAGGCTTATTGGATCTGGTGATACACAGGTCTTGAGGTGCCGAGGTGGCCTCGGGCTTTTTGAAGTCGATGGTACACTGGTTTTCGGTGCTGATGGTACATCGGGCTTTGAGACGCTAATGCGAGGTTGGTCTTGAATGCCGATGCAGAGTCGGTCTTCCCTACATGACATTTTTAAGTATCAATGAAAGAAATAGTCAAGTGCAGTGTACTTAGCTCTTGCGACACCCCTATTTTCGTTTGCGGACTTGAGTACTTCCGCTCGCTGGTAGTCTGCCCCCCAGGGAATCAAGTTGGTTGGAGTGGAGGTACCGCTGCCCTTAGTTGGGCCTTCCTCTGCGTCGCTATCCGTAGGAGAGAAGGCTGCTTGGGCGGAGAGTGATGGCTTTCTGGGCTTTAAGCCGCTGATGGGTTTGATGATGGTGGACCTCTTGCTGGAGAGATTCCTGGCAGGATGAGGGATGGCTGGCCTGGGCAGTGACCACAAAGCAAGTGGAAGCTTTTGCTCGCTGTTGCGTGGTCATGAGATGTTGCCTCCGAAGCTTTTGCTCAGCTCGTTGAAGGTGCCCCCCAGCATAACTGGTGAAAGCTTTCCGGATTCTTTTCATCACCATCTTTACGATCCACCAATTTGATAAAAAATGGATGAGATCTGCAAACCAGCATCGCTGATCCCCCCTACCTGGCACGGCAATCTGTTGCCACCAAATCACTGTTGAGAAGCGTCAGGTGAGAGGAAAGCTTCGTGGGCCTTCAGAGGAAGGACAGGACCGCCTCCTTCAGTCGGGAACCTGCAAGAAAAGTCTCGGACCGGTGATTCCGATGGGGACCCTCCGACGCTCAAGTCAGTGACTTGTAGAACATGAGTTTTCTTTAATGAGAGTAGAAATTTCGTTCCCCCTTCCTCGTTGTGAGTCGGGTCTCTATATACCTGTTCGGAGGTCTCTATATATCTTCCGCTAAGATCGACTTCGTAAGTGTGCACACAGCTGCTAAACGTGTGCCATAAGTATCGGCGACGGTTCATAGTATTTCGGTAACCACCCGTGATCTTGGCAAAAGAGAAACGGGTTGGCAAGCTACGTGGAAATCCTGCGTAAACAGCAATAGGTGATAAAGTTAGTCACGTGGGCCCCAAGGTGCAGCCATTAGGGCAGAAGATACGTTTGGAGTTGAAGCCAATTGTCCCTCGTAGAGCATTAATTATGGAGTCATAGCATTATTCACGTACAAGGCACTGTTCATGTGTATGACACTGTTCATGTGCATGACACTGTTCACGGCCAAGGGAAAATAGCCGAGGCCGAAACTGTTCACGATCGAAGGAATAAGCCGAGGCCGAAGGGGCTAATGTGGCAGCCATAAGAGAATAAGGCAATAAATCCCTTAGAGCAAGTGGATGCTCGTAGCCTTTGAGGCCATAAATGCTATAAATACGGGAGAGAATAAGGCCGACGTGAGGCCGACGTGGTCGAGGCGACGCCGAGACGCAAGGATGACGCCAAGGCGCTGTTGAGGTCGATGCGAGGCATGGCAGCCATAAATGAGAATAAGGCAATAAATGCCTGGATGCTCGTGGCCTTTGAGGCTATAAATGCTATAAATACAAATACGGGAGATAATAAGGCCTATGCGGTCGAGGCCGACGCAAGGCGCTGTTGAGACCGACGCCAACGCGAGACGTGGCAGCCATAAATGAGAATAAGGCAATAAATGCCTGGATGCTCGTGGCCTTTGAGGCCATAAATGCTATAAATACGGGAGAGAATAAGGCCGATACGAGGCCGACGTGGTCAAGGCCGACGCCGAGACGCAAGGCCGACGCAGCGCTCTTGAAGCCGATGCGAGGCCGACGCCAAGGCGCTGTTGAGGCCGACGTCGACACGAGGCGTGGCAGCCATAAATGAGAATAAGGCAATAAATGCCTGGATGCTTGTGGCCTTTGAGGCCATAAATGCTATAAATACGGGAGAGAATATGACCGACGTGGTCGAGGCCGACGCAAAGGTGTGAGGCCGACGCCGACACGAGGCAGCTATAAATGAGAATAAGGCAATAAATGCCTGGATGTTCATGGCCTTTGAGGCAATAAATGCTATAAATACTATAAATGAGAATAAGGCAATAAATGCCTGGATGTTCATGGCCTTTGAGGCAATAAATGCTATAAATACGGGAGAGAATAAGGCCGACGAGGCTGACGCCAAGGCGGACGTGGCAGCCATAAATGAGAGGCAATAAATGCCTGGATGCGGACGTGGCAACCATAAATGAGAGGCAATAAATGCCTGGATGCTCGTGGCCTTTGAGGCCATAAATGTTATAAATACGGGAGAGAATAAGGCCGACGCGAGACCTACGTGGTCGAGGCCGACGCTAAGGCGCTGTCCGACACGAGGCGTGGCAGCTATAAATGAGAATAAGGCAATAAATGCCTGGATGCTCATAGCCTTTGAGGCCATAAATGCTATAAATACGGGAGAGAATAAGGCCGACGCCGAGACGTGGCAGCCATAAATGAGAATAAGGCAATAAATGCTTGGATGTTCATGGCCTTTGAGGCAATAAATGCTATAAATACGGGAGAGAATAAGGCCGACGCGAGGACGCCGAGACGTGAGGCCGACGCCAAGGCGCCGACTTAGATGATGCAGGATAAGGCGACTTGGAGTGCCGAGGGGAGATGTCCGTGACACTACTCCATTAATTGCTCTCTCGTTTTTGTACCATTAACTGACTCGACCACCGGACATTAATGACGGTGGCCCTTGGGAGAACCCACGCAACGTGGCACTTTTTCCCTTTTGTTCTCTTTCATTATGATGAGACGCTTGTCAATGTCATGGATGAAATTAAATGCCCGTTGCATCTTTCAAAAGAAGGCCGAGTAGAGTAGCGAGGCCGCCTAGGAATTAAGCGGTTCGGGAAGGCCGCCGAGGATGGCCGTCTCGAGAGGATGCCATCCAAAAATTGCTGTCTTTATTGTTCATGGGGTCAACCGGCCCCATCAAATGCCCCCCCACACTCCTAAGCTTGTGTGCCCCGTGTTAGCTAAGCGAAAGGAGTGTAGGACTTTCTACCTTCGCATCTGCCCTTTCCTATCAACTTCAACTATGATTCCTCCCATGTGGGGAAACCCTTTTCCTTTGGCGCTGCCTTGTGTAGATGTCTTCATGCTCTTTGGAGCCATGCTTTTTTCCTGTTCAAAAAACTTTTAAGCAAAGTTTGAGGGTAAGTGGGTTACCCTTGACTGGCAGCCAGTAATCCTCTCCCTATGCAAAGCCCGGAAGCGGACACAGTCGAGGCCGATGCCAAGATGCGAGGCCGACGCCAAGGCGCTGTTGAGGCCGACGCCGACACGAGGTATGACAGCCATAAATGAGAATAAGGCAATAAATGCCTGTGGCCTTTGAGGCCATAAATGCTATAAATATGGGAGAGACCGACGGAGACATGGCAGCCATAAATGAGAATAAGGCAATAAATTCTTGGATGCTCGTGGCCTTTGAGGCCATAAATGTTATAAATACGGGAGAGAATAAGGCCGACGCCCGACACGAGGCCGACGCCAAGGTGCTGTTGAGGCCGACGCGAGCCATAAATGAGAATAAGGCAATAAATGCATGAATGCTCGTGGCCTTTGAGGCCATAAATGTTATAAATACAAGAGAGAATAAGGCCGACGCGGTCGAAGCGCGACGCCGAGATGCGAGGCCGATGCCAAGGCGCTGTTGAGGCCGACGCGCGTGGCATCCATAAATGGGAATAAGGCAATAAATGCTTGGATTCTCGTGGCCTTTGAGGCCATAAATGCTTTAAATATGAGAGAGAATAAAGCCGATGCGGTCGAGCCAAGGCACTATTGAGACTAACGACGCTGGTAGCCGAGAATAAGGCAATAAATGCTTGGATGCTCGTGGCCTTTGAAGCCATAAATGCTATAAATATGGGAGAAAATAAGGTCGACGCCGAGACGCAAGGCCGACGCCAAGCCGCCGACTTAGATGAGGCGACTTCGAGTGCCGAGGCGAGATGTCAGTGACTCCTCTCTCGTTTCTGCACCATTAAATGCTCTAGCCCATTGACTCGACCATCGGACATTAATGACGGTGGCCCTTTGAAGAACCTACGCAACTTGGCCTTTTTTCCCTTTTGTTCTCTTTCATTATGACGAAACGCTTGTTGCAGCTGCAAGCAATGTCGTGGACGAAATTAAATGTCGCATCTTTTAAAAGAAGGCTGAGTAGAGTAGCGAGGCCGCCTAAGAATTAAGCCAGTCGGGAAGGCCGCCGAGGATGACCGTCTCAAGAGGATGCCATCTAAAAATTACTGTCTTTATTGCCCATGGGATCAACCGGTCCCATCAGGCTACATGAATTCTTCAGCAAGGTTTAAAAGTCTTCAACAATGCCAGTGAAGCTTCTGGTGCTCCATGTCTGAAATCTTTCTTTCTATTCTCTCTTCATCCTTCGGGTATGGTGAATGGAAAAGATATGAAATATAGATTTCAACCTAACATTTCATTAGAAATGTGTTGGATTTTCTTTTATTTTTTCTCAAGCGGAAGGTTATGCTGCATCCATTGAAAACCGTTGCACTAAATGGAGGATATTATTTTGCCCTTCCTGATGAATGGTCTTCAAATCTTCTCTTTGAACGCGTTGAAGCTAAATTTTGGACAGAGATGCAATACTTAATACAATCATGCAGGCATCCAAAGAACATAATGTAAGACTTAATTTTAAACATATTGATCACGATATCAATATATTATTATGATCGAAAATTACCTCCAGCCATTATTATTAATGGTCTATCCGATGAGGGTTAGGAATCCGATCTTCTTTAATCAGCTGCACGGGAGCTTGATCTTCCTTTCTTTAGGGATCTCGATTGATCTTCCTGGATCTCGATTGATCTTCCTCTTCCTCGCGATGGATCTTGATTGAGGTCTTCTAATCAACGAGCCATCGCATTCTGATGGTGTATGCCTTCAGGATTACTTGATATAATTGTATTGATAACAATTTGTACAAAGAAACTCTTATTTCAATCGTTTGTTTATTTCTCATTCAGGTGTACACGTTATATGACTTTTGAGAAATGACAAACTTTTCTTTTGGACTCTGAATAAACATATGGTTTATTCATTATGTTATGTTGTCACATTTGGAATAGTGGTAAAGAAATTGAATGCATTGTAATACATAGAAGATATACTCAATTATAGAGGACCTATCGCTATGATTCATGTATTTAGTTTCCTGTTCAGTGTTGATAAAATATACGGACCAAGTGGGAGAATGTAATAACCCATCTTATTAATGGTCCTATTTTATTGACTAACGTTTCTCCTATTAAAAAGTGATAACAGCCCCCCCCCCCTTTAATACCTGAACGCTTGCTTGATGGGGCATGCGGTGAAGGAATTGGGTATAAAAAGGGACCCTTCCTAAGATTTTAAAACATAGTTCTCGAGAGAGAAACCTAATAAGCGGAAGCATTGGAATTGAGGTCTTCTAATCAACGAGCCATCGCATTATGATGGTGTATGCCTTCAGGATTGCTCTTGATCAGGGACTCAATTCCAATGCCTCCGCTTATTAGGTTTCTCTCTCGAGAACCATGTTTTAAAATCTTAGGAAAGGTCCCTTTTTATACCCAATTCCTTCACCGCATGCCCCATCAAGCAAGCATTCAGGTATTAAAGGGGGGGCTGTTATCACTTTTTAATAGGAGAAACGTTAGTCAATAAAATAGGACCATTAATAAGACGGGTTATTACATTCTCCCACTTGGTCCGTATATTTTATCAACACTGAACAGGAAACTAAATACATGAATCATAGCGATAGGTCCTCTATAATTGAGTATTATCTTCTATGTATTACAATGCATTCAATTTCTTTACCACTATTCCAAATGTGACAACATAACATAATGAATAAACCATATGTTTATTCAGAGTCCAAAAGAAAAGTTTGTCATTTCTCAAAAGTCATATAACGTGTACACCTGAATGAGAAATAAACAAACGATTGAAATAAGAGTTTCTTTGTACAAATTGTTATCAATACAATTATATCATGGAACCAACTCCCATTCTTATCACAGGATCCTTAAACTTCTTAATTGGCATGCCTTTAGTCAAAAGATCAACTATCATCAATTCAGTGCTAACGTGTTCTATGACCACTTTGTTCTCTTTAACACGTTCTCTTATGGCTAAATACTTAATGTTGATATGTTTACTTCGACTACCACTCTTATGGTTTTTAGCCAAAAATACAGCAGCTGAATTATCACAGTACAGTTTAATTGGCCTAGTAATGGAGTCAACAATTCTAAGCCCTGAGATGAAACTCTTCAACCATACACCTTGCGATGTAGCCTCAAAACAAGCAACGAACTCCGCTTCCATAGTGGAGGTAGCAGTCAAGGTCTGCTTTGCACTCCTCCATGATATGGCTCCATCAGCTAACATAAATATAAATCCTGATGTTGATTTCCGAGAATCAACGCAGCCAGCAAAGTCCGAATCTGAGTAGCCCTCTATCTCCAAACGATCAGATTGTTTATACATGAGCATGTAGTCCTTGGTCCCTTGAAGATACCTCATGACCTTTTTAGCAGCTCTCCAGTGGTCTAAACCTGGATTACTCTGATATCTTCCCAACATTCCTATTGCAAATGCAATGTCAGGTCTTGTGCAAACCTGAGCATACATTAGGCTTCCAACAGCTGAAGCATATGGAATGTTGTGCATATGTTCCCGTTCAAATTCATTTTTAGGGCACTGGTTCAAAGCGAACTTGTCACCCTTCACTATAGGTGCAACACTTGGTGAACAATTTTTTATCCGAAATCTCTCCAAGACTTTATTGATATAAGTTTCTTGAGACAATCCCAAAATGCCTCGAGATCTTTCTCTATGGATCTTAATGCCAATGACATAAGATGCCTCACTCATATCTTTCATATCAAAATTTTTGGAGAGAAATTGTTTCACCTCATGTAGCAACCCTTTATCATTGGTTGCAAGTTGAATATCATCCACATATAGGACCAAGAAACAAATTTTGCTCCCACTAACCTTCTGGTATATACATTGATCCATGATGTTCTCTTTAAAACCAAAGGAAGAGATCACATCATGAAATTTTAAATACCACTGACGTGAGGCTTGTTTCAATCCATATATGGATTTCTTAAGTTTGCAAACCAAATGCTCACCATCACTAGAGGAAAATCCTTCAGGCTGTTTCATGTAAACCTCTTCCTCTAGATCTCCATTAAGGAATGCGGTCTTCACATCTATTTGATGTAACTCAAAATCAAAATGAGCTACCAATGCCATAATTATTCGGAGAGAGTCTTTCTTGGATACAGGAGAAAATGTCTCAATGTAGTCGATTCCTTCCCTCTGAGTGAATCCTTTGGCAACGAGTCTTGCTTTATATCTCTCAATGTTGCCTTGTGAGTCTTTCTTTATTTTGAAGATCCATCTACATCCAATGTCTTTTACACCATCAGGCAACTCAACAAGATCCCAGACTCGATTAGATGCCATAGATTCCATCTCGTCTTTCATGGCATTGAACCACAAGTTTGATTCCTTAGAACTCATGGCTTGTGAAAACGTTTCAGGATCATTTTCGGCTCCAATGTTATAGTCAGATTCATGTAGATACACAACATAATCACTAGGAATTGCTGATTTCTTTATTTAGTTGATCTTCTTAATGTTGTGTCAATGACCTCTTGAGGAGTATCTTGCACAACTGATTGTTGATGAACAACACGATCTTCTAGATTACCATCAGCTTATGAAATCTCAATGACTGGTTGTTGGGCACTTAATTGAGTTTCAGGAGTGCTATAAATAACAACCAATCCCTCACTTGAAGTGGAAGCTGGAATAACTGAATGATCTTTCTCAGAAGAAGCCAAATACTGAGATTGATCACTCCCACTGATCAAGTCATTCTCAAGAAATTTTGCATTTCTTGATTCCACAATCCTAGTACTGTGAGATGGACAATAAAATCTATAACCTTGGACTTCTCAGCATATCCAATAAAGTATCCACTAATAGTCCTTGGGTCTAGTTTCTTTTCTTGTGGATTATAGACTCTTACTTCAGATGGGCATCCCCAAACACGTATATGTTGCAGACTTGGTTTCCAACCTTTAAATAACTCAAATGGCGTTTTGGAAACAGCCTTGGTTGGAACCCGATTCAATATATACGCAGCAGTTTTAAGAGCTTCAGTCCACAAGGATTTAGGCAAGTTAGAGCTGACAATCATGCTCCTTACCATGTCCAATAATGTTCGGTTTCTCCTTTCAGCTACACCGTTTTGGTCAGGAGACCCTGGCATGGTGTATTGTGCAACAATTTCATTTTCTTTAAGAAACCGAGCAAACGGACCAGGTGCTTATCCATTCTCAGTGTATCTACCATAATATTCTCCACCTCTATCTGACCTCACGATTTTAATTTGCTTGCCGCATTGTTTCTCTACTTCTGCCTTAAATACCTTAAAGGCATCTAATGCTTCGTTCTTATTATGAAGTAGGTAGAGATACATATATCGTGAATAGTCATCAATAAATAAGATGAAGTATCTCTGACCATACGAATCCATATCTGGGCTACAGATATCCGTATGTATGATCTCCAGTATTTCCAAACTTCTCTTGGCATTTTTCTTGGACTTGTTGGTTTGCTTTCCCTTTATGCAGTCCACACAAGTGTCAAAATCAGTAAAATCAAGAGTATCAAGTACTCCATCTTTTACTAATCTTTTAATTCTCCCAATGGAGATATGACCTAATCTCCGATGCCACAAAATAGAGGAATTCTCATTTATAACACATTTTTTCATATCAGTTTGGGTGTGCATCACATTATAGGTGGTATTATTTTGCAAATTGATTTGGAAAAGATTGTCTGACAATGTACTATTCCCAATAAGCTTAGATTTATAAAACAAATCAACAGAGCTTTTATTAAAATTAAAGGAGTATCCTGCTGGTACAAGCCTTGACATTGAAATCAAATTTCTAGAGAAACTTGGAATATAAAATGTCTTTTCCAAATCCAAAACAAAACCAGAATGTAAAATAAGTCTGCACGTTCCAATTGCTTCCACATGTGAACCCATCTTGTTTCCTGAATAGATGCTTTGTTCACTTCCCAATGGTTTCCTTTGATTTAGAAAACCCTGCAAGGTATTTGAAACATGGATTGTAGAACCAGAATCAATCCACCATGTGTTATGACATATAACCAAATTGGATTCATGACATACGAATGAGGTTAGAGTACCTTTCTTGTCAAGCCAAGCTTTGAATTTGAGACAATCTTTCTTTATATGCCCTTTCTTCTTGCAAAAGAAGCACTTGGACTCCTTCTTGTCTTCTGTATGGATGGATACTTTACCCTTTCCTTTGCGTTTGGCTTTGGGAGCTTTAGTCTTTCTCTGAGTGACTAAATGTGCACTTTCTCCCATTTCTAAAATCAGCCTCCCTTTCTCTTGAACACACATGGTCAGAAGTTCATTAATTGACCATTTGTCCTTATGTGTATTGTAAGATATTTTGAAGGGACTATATTACTGTGTGAGTGAGCTTAAAATAAAGTGCACCAAGAAAGATTCTGACATCTCAACCTCTAGGGATTTCAACTAAGCTGCAATATCCCTCATCTTCATGATGTGCTCACGCACACCTCCAACCGTAGTGAGCTTCATTGATGATAATTTTGTCATTAGGGTGCTAAAAATTGCCTTATCTGAAGACTCAAATTGTGCATCAATAGCCTTCAAAAGTTCCTTGACATTTTTGCACTCAGGAATTGAACCACGTATACTAGCAGAAATTTTAGTACGTATGAACATCATACTAAGGCGATTGGAACGTTCCCATCGTTCATACGCAGCAATCTCAGCCTGAGTGCTAGTAGATGTAACTGAATGTGGTTCATCCTTCCTGATAGCATAGTCAATATCCATGCACCCTAATTGAAGAAGAATTCTCTCCTTCCATAATTTATAATTATCACCACTTAAATCGGGAATGTCACATTTTATATCAGAAATATTAACAGGCAAAATAGCTGCATAAAAATAAAATCATGTTCATGTAATTGAATTTGAGGCATATAACTTGATGTCATGTTTTACCAATGTAAACATGCAATAACATGAATCAATAACATACAATAACTACCTGTGGGCTAAGTTATTATACTCAAATAGACTCATTAGCTTAATGATGTGACTAACAAATTATATTCCTTTCTTAATTCCTGTGGGTAATTAAGAAAATAATTTGTTATCGCATCCTAATTAATTATATTAGTGCAACAAAAATTCCTGTGGGATAAGATTCATTACATTAATATAATTAGTCACAATTAATGTCATCTAACCTTATGTGATCTTTGCAACTCAATATATAATTTTGATTAATCAAAGATGCTGTGGCTACTCCTTAATTAATCAACATCATATTGATCACATGACATTGAATTCCATTATATGCATATAGATTAACCAATTTAGCATGATTATTAGGTAGTGATCTTAATCATCGTAACATTTCCAAATTAAGATCTGAGTTAGTCAAATTGGCCAGGCCAGTGAAAGAGAAGTGGGGGTCCCCCGTTGCTTTTCTTAGGTCAGTCAACAGAACCAATTAAGTAACCACAATCTCTTTACCTTTCTAGACACCAACTGACCAATCAGACTTTGAAAGGATTTGCATTGTGATTTTCACACTACCACCAATTCATGCATAGAATAAATCTAGTATGCAGAACTAGAGACAACATTTCAATTGTCTATTTGATGAATTTTGAAATTATCATCTTAAGAAAAATTTTTTGTTAATTAAAACACGTCCGGCCGTAGCTCATTATTCCCTTGGGCCAGTCTATGCAAAACACCGTAGGCATAGAGACTCAGGAGGCGTATTTTAATACAAAAATTTAAACTCAAGAAACAAATGATAAAAATAAATCATGTTACATGATTTAATAAAATATTAAACAGATAATAAATGCATTTAAAATCCAACCAATCCAGATTTTAAATCCCATGAGAGAACGGAAAGACCATAAGCGAGAAAAGCAAAATCGAAAGTTTTCTCTCCTTTTTAATATGTCACCGCATGTGGTTATTGAAGCCACGTTTCCGCTGCATTTCTCTCTTTAGTTTTTCTTTTCTTTAATGCTACGTTTCTTTTCTTTTTCTTTCTTTAATGCTATCTCTTTAATACCATAAAAAAGAAATCTGGGAAACCTTTAATGCTAGAAAGAAATCTTTAATAGAAAAGAAAGAGGCCACGTTTTGTTTCCGCAAAAATCGGAATCTCCAATAGGTTTAATGGTTTCTGTCAATCCCATGAACAAAGATCAGAACTGGTCGAAACCTGAGATCCGAAAAACTGAAAACGGAAAACATGCGGCATAAATTGCTTGAAAAGAGAAACTTGGATAGAAATCTTCACAAAATAAGGCAGAGGTTTTAAAAAGCTCTGATACCAAATGTAAGACTTAATTTTAAACATATTGATCACGATATCAATATATTATTATGATCGAAAATTACCTCCAGCCATTATTATTAATGGTCTATCCGATGAGGGTTAGGAATCCGATCTTCTTTAATCAGCTGCACGGGAGCTTGATCTTCCTTTCTTTAGGGATCTCGATTGATCTTAATCAACGAGCCATCGCATTCTGATGGTGTATGCCTTCAGGATTGCTCTTGATCAGGGACTCAATTCCAATGCCTCTGCTTATTAGGTTTCTCTCTCGAGAACCATGTTTTAAAATCTTAGGAAGGGTCCCTTTTTATACCCAATTCTTTCACCGCATGCCCCATCAAGCAAGCGTTCAGGTATTAAAGGGGGGGGCTGTTATCACTTTTTAATAGGAGAAACGTTAGTCAATAAAATAGGATCATTAATAAGACGGGTTATTACACATAACTGATATCAATATCTCTTTCTTTGGTGGGAGTGGACGTGACTCGTGAATTTGTGATTTAATGTAATATAAAGCCATCATTGGGAATACAGATAACGAGGTTAAATCTAAGGCAAAATAATTGCGACAAAATTAATAGTAATGCTCAGCAAAAGAACATAATTGAGGTAAACTTACTCTCAAGAATGCTAAATAGTTTATTTGATTCAGTATCAATTAGAAACTAAATAAGCAGAAAAATTATTAATTGTATTTTTGCTTGATCTTAGACTGAATTAGGTGGCTGAATTAGATTCCCTTAATCCCCCAAAAAACCGGAAAAAAAAAAACAACGTTTCGATCATGACTTTTATTTTATCAATGTTGTCTTCTAAATCAATTTTCAAAGACGAAAAAAAAAAAAAAAAAAAACTGTTAGTGAAACAAATTTTTCATCGAACCATTATTTAAATAGACAAATCCCTTATTAACTTGGAAGGAAATTACTGCAAACATCTCGACCGCCTTTCAAAATGTAAAGAATCCGGCAAAAAAAAAAAAAAGGAAAAAAAAGAACGAAAAAGAAAAGCATTCATTCATCAAGAAGGCTACAGTAGCGAACAATCAAAGAGAGGGGCACATCAGAAGAAACATATAGTCGTGTAAAGCTTTCAAGATCCCAAAGTTGTTGCTCAGAAATGCTTTGCAGTTTTGACCAGGCATCGCGTGCGATTAATTGATTTTGATCGACGCGTGATTTCTTCTTCAATTTGAGAAAGAAATTTATGGTAAAAATCATAGCCGGTAAAGTACTACATTAATGAAAGCCATCTTTTGAATATATGGAGGCTACCTTTAGAATTCTGTCTGATGGTTGCCTAGGATGTCACCCCTTTAAATGGATAGATTGTGATGCCTTTATATATAATAAAGCAAGAAGGACAATGCACCAATTGAATCCCTTTTTAGGTTGTGATGGCTCAAGTTGGTATGGACCTTGTCGATTTTGTTTTTTGTAATAAAATGGATTCGTGAGTTGTAACCACCTAGGCCTACGGGCCTGTTTCGTTACAAGAAGCAAGACGGACAAGGTATACACCAACGTGGGCCACCACAGCCCAAAAAAGGGATCCAATTGATGCCTTGTCCTTCTTACTTTACCACATATAAACAACTTAACCAACTGTTATCACAATCTACACCCTTACAAAAGGGACGTCCAAAGTTCAAGAGGTGGCTCACATCAATGTAGCACTTTGCCCTGTGGCCCCACAGATTTAAGAGGTGGCTAGCACTTTGCCCTGTGTGGCACTTAGCTCCATATTGTAACGACCCAGGCCAACGGGCTCGTTTCGTTACAAAAAAGCAAGATGGACAAGGTCCACACCAACTTGGGCCATCACAGCCCAAAAAAGGAATCCAATTGGTGCCTTGTCTTTACTTTACCACATATAAATCACTTAACCAACTTTTAATTTTTTAATATAAAACTATGAAAGGATTATCACATGAGTGCTATGAGCCCGGAGCGCGTTAGCAAAAGTGTCTTACCACCTAGCATCATACGATTCAACTTTTCAAAAAATAATTTGCTTGATTAACCGGCGCGGCAATGCATTTTTCAAATTAGTTAGTCAACCTTAGATTAATTCTTGAGGGGCTGGGTATAAAGTCGTCAACGAGGCATCGAGGAGATTGAGATCCTATTCCGATTTGCCATTGGGCATTCTAAGTGGACGTTGGCCTCTTGGGCAAGTTAACAAAACAACAACAACAAACATTTTATTTTAATTATGTATACGGGTTTTATACGAGTGATATTCAATGTTTTAAAAATCAGATCCAACAACAAGACAAGTTGGCTTGACATTTAGATCCTGAGTAATTGGTTCGATCGAAATAAACCAATTTGATCAAACTAAATAATATCATAATTAATTTTAATTTAATAATATAAAAATAATAAAATATAAATATTAATTTAAGTAAATAATCTAAAGCTTTAAAAAATTAATTTTAATTTTATTTATTAAAATTAAAAGCCTAAAAATCAAGATTAGAATGGTTCTGATCGATTCAATAAATTTTTTAATTTTTATTGAATCATATATAAGTTTACTTTAATAATAAAATAGGATCAGATTGGTAATCGATTTTCAATTAAACCGTTCGCGGTTCGATAATTTTCTAACCATGGTTATAAGTTATAACTCATCCCTTGCACAAAAGGAGGTAAAGTTGACGATGTGTTGGCTATCTTATTGATAATTAAGTAGCGTAGATAGTGATGAGGTCGAGTTGACAATGACTGGTTTCTATCATTATTAGCCATCTTAAGATCCATGTGTCGAGATGAACTCTTGAATATTATCAATCACGCCGCCTGATCTAGTCAACGAAGTCTTTGTTTTATATAGAAAATCTGCAAACCTTCTTGTGGATATGTCTCTGAATAAAGAGAAAAAAGGTACGGTAATTAATAAGATATAACATGCTTTTATTTGTTTTGAAAAGCAAAAATCTATACTTCTACCTCCGTGACAAAGACTCATGAAACGCATTTGATATGGATGACCAACTCCAAGTCATGATATAGATAAGAATAGTGAAATTAAATGTGTTTAGTTGCACTTTAGTGAGGCTGTGTAACGATGATTACAAATTATCTCTACTTTTAAAATTATCATCTAACTCAATGATTTAATATTCGTCCATGCCATCAAATATCCAAAATTACCCCTAAGTAAACTTGACTTGTGATTTAAAAACAAAAATTCCTTTCATTC
>UESW01003972.1:1457975-1489806 GCA_900491605.1 Calamus simplicifolius | reverse complement strand
AGATCCACATGAATCAAGTCTAATTCGCAGCACTGCTCTAAGAAAAGGTTGTTTGATTAATATAGATCAAACCCAAATCAAGTCAAATCGAGAGCGTTGCTCGAGGGTCGATTTGGATCAAACTTATATCAAACCCGAATCAAGTCCAATCTGGATTCTATTGTTAGATCGAATTCAATCAAACTTCGATCAAACCCCAATCAAGTTCAACTTAAAGCATTGCTCTAAGATAAGGGTGGATTAAACTCAAATCAAACCTGGAACAAATCAAATATGTAACATTGCTCTAAGATCGGATTCGACTAAACTTTGATCAAATCGGAATTAAGTTCAATATCGAGCCTTGATCTTAGATCGAGCTTGATCAAAGCAAGATCAAAACCCAAATCAAGTCCAATGTAGAGCATTCCTCAAAGATCGTATTGGATCAAACTTATATCAATCTCGAATTAAGTGAAATATGCTGCATTCCTCCAAGATTGATTTGGTTCAGACTCAAATCAAATATGAATCAAATGCAATTTAATGCATTGTTCCAAGATAAGGTCGGATCAAACTTAGGTCAAACCCAAATAAAGTTCGATATGGAGCATTTCTCTAAGGTCGGGTTGGATTGCTCTAAGATGAATCAAGTTCAATATGGAGTGATGCTGCATGATCAGGTTAGATCAAACATTATCAAGTCCAATTTTGAGTGTTGCTCCAAGATTAGGTAGGCTCGATGAAATAAAGATAATACCCAAATCAAGTTTAATCGAGAGCGTTGCACTAGATTGGGTTTGATCAAACTTAGATTAAAACCGAATCAGATCAAATCTAAAGCGTTGCCCTAAAATCGGTTTGATAAAACAACAAACCTAAATCAAGTCTATTTTAGAGTGTTGCTTCAAGATCGGGTTAGTTTAAACCAAGATGGAGCCCAAATTAAGTATAATAATATGAAGCATTGCTTCGAGATCAAGTTAGATCAAACTATGATCGAACCTGAATCAAGTTAAATTAGGAGCATTGTTCCAAGATCAAGTTAGATCAAACCCGAATCGAGTTCAATTTAGAGTGTCACTCCATGATTAGTTTAGATCAAATAAGATCAAACCCGAATCAATTTCAATCTAAAACATTATAATATGATCAGCCTAGATCAAACTTTGATCTCTTTTCAATCAACTCAATCATGAATGTTGCTTCAGGATTGGGTTAATGAAACTTAAATCAAACCCGAATCAAGTTCGATCTAGAGCATTGCTTTAAATCAAACTAAAATCAAGTTCAATCGAAGCATTACTCCACGATTGGACTAGATCTAACCTACATCAAGCTAAATGAAGTTCAATCTGGAGCGTTGCTACAAGATCGGGCCAAATCAAGGCTAAATCAATTTGAATTTGGAATGTTGCTCTAAGTTCGGATTGGATCAAACTTAGATCAAACCCGAGTCAAGTCCAATTGGAAGTGATGCTCCAAGATCGGGTCGAGCCAAACTTAGATCAAATTCCAAAATAAGTCCAATCCAAAGCATTGCAACAAGACCAGGTTAGATCAAATTAGATCCACATGAATCAAGTCTAATTCGCAGCACTGCTCTAAGAAAAGGTTGTTGGATTAATATAGATCAAACCCAAATCAAGTCAAATCGAGAGCGTTGCTCGAGGGTCGAGTTGGATCAAACTTATATCAAACCCGAATCAAGTCCAATCTGGATTCTATTGTTAGATCGAATTCAATCAAACTTCGATCAAACCCAATCAAGTTCAATTTAAAGCATTGCTCTAAGATAAGGGTGGGTTAAACTCAAATCAAACCTGGAACAAATCAAATATGTAACATTGCTCTAAGATCGGATTCGACTAAACTTTGATCAAATCGGAATTAAGTTCAATATCGAGCCTTGATCTTAGATCGAGCTTGATCAAAGCAAGATCAAAACCCAAATCAAGTCCAATGTAGAGCATTCCTCAAAGATCGTATTGGATCAAACTTATATCAATCTCGAAATTAAGTGAAATATGCTGCATTCCTCCAAGATTGATTTGGTTCAGACTCAAATCAAATATGAATCAAATGCAATTAAATGCATTGTTCCAAGATAAGGTCGGATCAAACTTAGGTCAAACCCAAATAAAGTTCGATATGGAGCATTTCTCTAAGGTCGGGTTGGATTGCTCTAAGATGAATCAAGTTCAATATGGAGTGATGCTGCATGATCAGGTTAGATCAAACATTATCAAGTCCAATTTTGAGTGTTGCTCCAAGATTAGGGTAGGCTCGATGAAATAAAGATAATACCCAAATCAAGTTTAATCGAGAGCGTTGCACTGAGATTGGGTTTGATCAAACTTAGATTAAAACCGAATCAGATCAAATCTAAAGCGTTGCCCTAAAATCGGGTTTGATAAAACAACAAACCTAAATCAAGTCTATTTTAGAGTGTTGCTTCAAGATCGGGTTAGTTTAAACAAGATGGAGCCCAAATTAAGTATAATAATAAAAAGCATTGCTTCGAGATCAAGTTAGATCAAACCTGAATCAAGTTAAATTAGGAGCATTGTTCCAAGATCAAGTTAGATCAAACCGAATCGAGTTCAATTTAGAGTGTCACTCCATGATTAGTTTAGATCAAATAAGATCAAACCCGAATCAATTTCAATCTAAAACATTATAATATGATCAGCCTAGATCAAACTTTGATCTCTTTTCAATCAACTCCAATCATGAATGTTGCTTCAGGATTGGGTTAATGAAACTTAAATCAAACCCGAATCAAGTTCGATCTAGAGCATTGCTTTAAATCAAACAAAAATCAAGTTCAATCAAAGCATTACTCCATGATTGGACTAGATCTAACCTACATCAAGCTAAATGAAGTTCAATCTGGAGCGTTGCTACAAGATCGGCCAAATCAAGGCTAAATCAATTTGAATTTGGAATGTTGCTCTAAGTTCAGATTGGATCAAACTTAGATCAAACCTGAGTCAAGTCCAATTGGAAGTGATGCTCCAAGATCGGTCGAGCCAAACTTAGATAAAATTCCAAAATAAGTCCAATCCAAAGCATTGCAACAGGACCAGGTTAGATCAAATTAGATCCACATGAATCAAGTCTAATTCGCAGCACTGCTCTAAGAAAAGGTTGTTGGATTAATATAGATCAAACCCAAATCAAGTCAAATCGAGAGCGTTGCTCGAGGGTCGAGTTGGATCAAACTTATATCAAACCCGAATCAAGTCCAATCTGGATTCTATTGTTAGATCGAATTCAATCAAACTTCGATCAACCCCAATCAAGTTCAATTTAAAGCATTGCTCAAAGATAAGGGTGGATTAAACTCAAATCAAACCTGGAACAAATCAAATATGTAACATTGCTCTAAGATCGGATTCGACTAAACTTTGATCAAATCGGAATTAAGTTCAATATCGAGCCTTGATCTTAGATCGAGCTTGATCAAAGCAAGATCAAAACCCAAATCAAGTCCAATGTAGAGCATTCCTCAAAGATCGTATTGGATCAAACTTATATCAATCTCGATCGAATTAAGTGAAATATGCTGCATTCCTCCAAGATTGATTTGGTTCAGACTCAAATCAAATATGAATCAAATGCAATTAAATGCATTGTTCCAAGATAAGGTCGGATCAAACTTAGGTCAAACCCAAATAAAGTTCGATATGGAGCATTTCTCTAAGGTCGGGTTGGATTGCTCTAAGATGAATCAAGTTCAATATGGAGTGATGCTGCATGATCAGGTTAGATCAAACATTGATCAAGTCCAATTTTGAGTGTTGCTCCAAGATTAGGGTAGGCTCGATGAAATAAAGATAATACCCAAATCAAGTTTAATCGAGAGCGTTGCACTGAGATTGGGTTTGATCAAACTTAGATTAAAACGAATCAGATCAAATCTAAAGCGTTGCCCTAAAATCGGGTTTGATAAAATAACAAACCTAAATCAAGTCTATTTTAGAGTGTTGCTTCAAGATCGGGTTAGTTTAAACCAAGATGGAGCCCAAATTAAGTATAATAATATGAAGCATTGCTTCGAGATCAAGTTAGATCAAACTATGATCGAACCTGAATCAAGTTAAATTAGGAGCATTGTTCCAAGATCAAGTTAGATCAAACCCGAATCGAGTTCAATTTAGAGTGTCACTCCATGATTAGTTTAGATCAAATAAGATCAAACCGAATCAATTTCAATCTAAAACATTATAATATGATCAGCCTAGATCAAACTTTGATCTCTTTTCAATCAACTCCAATCATGAATGTTGCTTCAGGATTGGGTTAATGAAACTTAAATCAAACCCGAATCAAGTTCGATCTAGAGCATTGCTTTAAATCAAACTAAAATCAAGTTCAATCGAAGCATTACTCCATGATTGGACTAGATCTAACCTACATCAAGCTAAATGAAGTTCAATCTGGAGCGTTGCTACAAGATCGGGCCAAATCAAGGCTAAATCAATTTGAATTTGGAATGTTGCTCTAAGTTCGGATTGGATCAAACTTAGATCAAACCTGAGTCAAGTCCAATTGGAAGTGATGCTCCAAGATCGGGTCGAGCCAAACTTAGATCAAATTCCAAAATAAGTCCAATCCAAAGCATTGCAACAAGACCAGGTTAGATCAAATTAGATCCACATGAATCAAGTCTAATTCGCAGCATTGCTCTAAGAAAAGGTTGGATTAATATAGATCAAACCCAAATCAAGTCAAATCGAGAGCGTTGCTCGAGGATCGAGTTGGATCAAACTTATATCAAACCCGAATCAAGTCCAATCTGGATTCTATTGTTAGATCGAATTCAATCAAACTTCGATCAAACCCCAATCAAGTTCAATTTAAAGCATTGCTCTAAGATAAGGGTGGATTAAACTCAAATCAAACCTGGAACAAATCAAATATGTAACATTGCTCTAAGATCGGATTCGACTAAACTTTGATCAAATCGGAATTAAGTTCAATATCGAGCCTTGATCTTAGATCGAGCTTGATCAAAGCAAGATCAAAACCCAAATCAAGTCCAATGTAGAGCATTCCTCAAAGATCGTATTGGATCAAACTTATATCAATCTCGAATTAAGTGAAATATGCTGCATTCCTCCAAGATTGATTTGGTTCAGACTCAAATCAAATATGAATCAAATGCAATTAAATGCATTGTTCCAAGATAAGGTCGGATCAAACTTAGGTCAAACCCAAATAAAGTTCGATATGGAGCATTTCTCTAAGGTCGGGTTGGATTGCTCTAGATGAATCAAGTTCAATATGGAGTGATGCTGCATGATCAGGTTAGATCAAACATTATCAAGTCCAATTTTGAGTGTTGCTCCAAGATTAGGTAGGCTCGATGAAATAAAGATACCCAAATCAAGTTTAATCGAGAGCGTTGCACTAGATTGGGTTTGATCAAACTTAGATTAAAACCGAATCAGATCAAATCTAAAGTGTTGCCCTAAAATCGGGTTTGATAAAACAACAAACCTAAATCAAGTCTATTTTAGAGTGTTGCTTCAAGATCGGGTTAGTTTAAACCAAGATGGAGCCCAAATTAAGTATAATATGAAGCATTGCTTCGAGATCAAGTTAGATCAAACTATGATCGAACCTGAATCAAGTTAAATTAGGAGCATTGTTCCAAGATCAAGTTAGATCAAACCCGAATCGAGTTCAATTTAGAGTGTCACTCCATGATTAGTTTAGATCAAATAAGATCAAACCCGAATCAATTTCAATCTAAAACATTATAATATGATCAGCCTAGATCAAACTTTGATCTCTTTTCAATCAACTCCAATCATGAATGTTGCTTCAGGATTGGGTTAATGAAACTTAAATCAAACCCGAATCAAGTTCGATCTAGAGCATTGCTTTAAATCAAACTAAAATCAAGTTCAATCGAAGCATTACTCCATGATTGACTAGATCTAACCTACATCAAGCTAAATGAAGTTCAATCTGGAGCGTTGCTACAAATCGCCAATCAAGGAAGGCTAAATCAATTTGAATTGGAATGTTGCTCTAAGTTCGGATTGGATCAAACTTAGATCAAACCTGAGTCAAGTCCAATTGGAAGTGATGCTCCAAGATCGGGTCGAGCCAAACTTAGATCAAATTCCAAAATAAGTCCAATCCAAAGCATTGCAACAAGACCAGGTTAGATCAAATTAGATCCACATGAATCAAGTCTAATTTGCAGCATTGCTCTAAGAAAAGGTTGTTGATTAATATAGATCAAACCCAAATCAAGTCAAATCGAGAGCGTTGCTCGAGGATCGAGTTGGATCAAACTTATATCAAACCCGAATCAAGTCCAATCTGGATTCTATTGTTAGATCGAATTCAATCAAACTTCGATCAAACCCCAATCAAGTTCAATTTAAAGCATTGCTCTAAGATAAGGGTGGATTAAACTCAAATCAAACCTGGAACAAATCAAATATGTAACATTGCTCTAAGATCGGATTCGACTAAACTTTGATCAAATCGGAATTAAGTTCAATATCGAGCCTTGATCTTAGATCGAGCTTGATCAAAGCAAGATCAAAACCCAAATCAAGTCCAATGTAGAGCATTCCTCAAAGATCGTATTGGATCAAACTTATATCAATCTCGAATTAAGTGAAATATGCTGCATTCCTCCAAGATTGATTTGGTTCAGACTCAAATCAAATATGAATCAAATGCAATTAAATGCATTGTTCCAAGATAAGGTCGGATCAAACTTAGGTCAAACCCAAATAAAGTTCGATATGGAGCATTTCTCTAAGGTCGGGTTGGATTGCTCTAAGATGAATCAAGTTCAATATGGAGTGATGCTGCATGATCAGGTTTGATCAAACATTAATCAAGTCAATTTTGAGTGTTGCTCCAAGATTAGGTAGGCTCGATGAAATAAAGATACCAAAATCAAGTTTAATCGAGAGCGTTGCACTAGATTGGGTTTGATCAACTTAGATTAAAACTGAATCAGATCAAATCTAAAGCGTTGCCCTAAAATTGGGTTTGATAAAACAATAAACCTAAATCAAGTCTATTTTAGAGTGTTGCTTCAAGATCGGGTTAGTTTAAACCAAGATGGAGCCCAAATTAAGTATAATAATATGAAGCATTGCTTCGAGATCAAGTTAGATCAAACCTGAATCAAGTTAAATTAGGAGCATGTTCCAAGATCAAGTTAGATCAAACCCGAATCAAGTTCAATTTAGAGTGTCATTCCATGATTAGTATGTTGCTTCAGGATTGGGTTAATGAAACTTAAATCAAACCCGATTCAAGTTCGATCTAGAGGCTTTAAATCAAACTAAAATCAAGTTCAATCGAAGCATTACTCCATGATTGAACTAGATCTAACCTACATCAAGCTAAATGAAGTTCAATCTGGAGCGTTGCTACAAGATCGGGCCAAATCAAGGCTAAATCAATTTGAATTTGGAATGTTGCTCTAAGTTCGGATTGGATCAAACTTAGATCAAACCTGAGTCAAGTCCAATTGGAAGTGATGCTCCAATATCGGGTCGAGCCAAACTTAGATCAAATTCCAAAATAAGTCCAATCCAAAGCATTGCAATAAGACCATATCAAATTAGATCCACATGAATCAAGTCAATTCGAAGCATGCTCTAAGAAAAGGTTGGATTAATATAGATCAAACCCAAATCAAGTCAAATCGAGAGCGTTGCTCGAGGATCGAGTTGGATCAAACTTATATCAAACCCGAATCAAGTCCAATCTGGATTCTATTGTTTGATCGAATTCAATCAAACTTCGATCAAACCCCAATCAAGTTCAATTTAAAGCATTGCTCTAAGATAAGGGTGGATTAAACTCAAATCAAACCTGGAACAAATCAAATATGTAACATTGCTCTAAGATCGGATTCGACTAAACTTTGATCAAATCGGAATTAAGTTCAATATCGAGCCTTGATCTTAGATCGAGCTTGATCAAAGCAAGATCAAAACCCAAATCAAGTCCAATGTAGAGCATTCCTCAAAGATCGTATTGGATCAAACTTATATCAATCTCGAAATTAAGTGAAATATGTTGCATTCCTCCAAGATTGATTTGGTTCAGACTCAAATCAAATATGAATCAAATGCAATTAAATGCATTGTTCCAAGATAAGGTCGGATCAAACTTAGGTCAAACCCAAATAAAGTTCGATATGGAGCATTTCTCTAAGGTCGGGTTGGATTGCTCTAAGAATCAAGTGGAGTGATGCTGCATGATCAGGTTAGATCAAACATTAATCAAGTCCAATTTTGAGTGTTGCTCCAAGATTAGGTAGGCTCGATGAAATAAAGATAATACCCAAATCAAGTTTAATCGAGAGCGTTGCACTAGATTGGGTTTGATCAAACTTAGATTAAAACCGAATCAGATCAAATCTAAAGCGTTGCCCTAAAATCGGTTTGATAAAACAACAAACCTAAATCAAGTCTATTTTAGAGTGTTGCTTCAAGATCGGGTTAGTTTAAACCAAGATGGCGCCCAAATTAAGTATAATAATATGAAGCATTGCTTCAAGATCAAGTTAAATTAGGAGCAATTGTTCCAAGATCAAGTTAGATCAAACCGAATCGAGTTCAATTTAGAGTGTCACTCCATGATTAGTTTAGATCAAATAAGATCAAACCCGAATCAATTTCAATCTAAAACTTATAATATGATCAGCCTAGATCAAACTTTGATCTCTTTTCAATCAACTCCAATCATGAATGTTGCTTCAGGATTGGGTTAATGAAACTTAAATCAAACCCGAATCAAGTTCGATCTAGAGCATTGCTTTAAATCAAACGAAAATCAAGTTCAATCAAAGCATTACTCCATGATTGGACTAGATCTAACCTACATCAAGCTAAATGAAGTTCAATATGGAGCGTTGCTACAAGATCGGCCAAATCAAGGCTAAATCAATTTGAATTTGGAATGTTGCTCTAAGTTCGGATTGGATCAAACTTAAATCAAACCTGAGTCAAGTCCAATTGGAAGTGATGCTCCAAGATCGGGTCGCCAAACTTAGATCAAATTCCAAAATAAGTCCAATCCAAAGCATTGCAACAAGACCAGGTTAGATCAAATTAGATCCACATGAATCAAGTCTAATTCGCAGCATTGCTCTAAGAAAAGGTTGTTGGATTAATATAGATCAAACCCAAATCAAGTCAAATCGAGAGCGTTGCTCGAGGGTCGAGTTGGATCAAACTTATATCAAACCCAAATCAGGTCCAATCTGGATTCTATTGTTAGATCGAATTCAATCAATCTTCGATCAAACCCCAATCAAGTTCAATTTAAAGCATTGCTCTAAGATAAGGGTGGATTAAACTCAAATCAAACCTGGAACAAATCAAATATGTAACATTGCTCTAAGATCGGATTCGACTAAACTTTGATCAAATCGGAATTAAGTTCAATATCGAGCCTTGATCTTAGATCAAGCTTGATCAAAGCAAGATCAAAACCCAAATCAAGTCCAATGTAGAGCATTCCTCAAAGATTATTGGATCAAACTTATATCAATCTCGAATTAAGTGAAATATGTTGCATTCCTCCAAGATTGATTTGGTTCAGACTCAAATCAAATATGAATCAAATGCAATTTAAATGCATTGTTCCAAGATAAGGTCGGATCAAACTTAGGTCAAACCCAAATAAAGTTCGATATGGAGCATTTCTCTAAGGTCGGTTGGATTGCTCTAAGAATCATGGAGTGATGCTGCATGATCAGGTTAGATCAAACATTAATCAAGTCCAATTTTGAGTGTTGCTCCAAGATTAGGTAGGCTCGATGAAATAAAGATAATACCCAAATCAAGTTTAATCGAGAGCGTTGCACTAGATTGGGTTTGATCAAACTTAGATTAAAACCGAATCAGATCAAATCTAAAGCGTTGCCCTAAAATCGGGTTTGATAAAACAACAAACCTAAATCAAGTCTATTTTAGAGTGTTGCTTCAAGATCGGGTTAGTTTAAACCAAGATGGAGCCCAAATTAAGTATAATATGAAGCATTGCTTCGAGATCAAGTTAGATCAAACTATGATCGAACCTGAATCAAGTTAAATTAGGAGCATTGTTCCAAGATCAAGTTAGATCAAACCCGAATCGAGTTCAATTTAGAGTGTCACTCCATGATTAGTTTAGATCAAATAAGATCAAACCCGAATCAATTTCAATCTAAAACATTATAATATGATCAGCCTAGATCAAACTTTGATCTCTTTTCAATCAACTCCAATCATGAATGTTGCTTTAGGATTGGGTTAATGAAACTTAAATCAAACCCGAATCAAGTTCGATCTAGAGCATTGCTTTAAATCAAACTAAAATCAAGTTCAATCGAAGCATTACTCCATGATTGGACTAGATCTAACCTACATCAAGCTAAATGAAGTTCAATCTGGAGCGTTGCTACAAGATCGGGCCAAATCAAGGCTAAATCAATTTGAATTTGGAATGTTGCTCTAAGTTCGGATTGGATCAAACTTAGATCAAACCTGAGTCAAGTCCAATTGGAAGTGATGCTCCAAGATCGGGTCGAGCCAAACTTAGATCAAATTCCAAAATAAGTCCAATCCAAAGCATTGCAACAAGACCAGGTTAGATCAAATTAGATCACATGAATCAAGTCTAATTCGCAGCACTCTAAGAAAGGTTGTTGGATTAATATAGATCAAACCCAAATCAAGTCAAATCGAGAGCGTTGCTCGAGGATCGAGTTGGATCAAACTTATATCAAACCCGAATCAAGTCCAATCTGGATTCTATTGTTAGATCGAATTCAATCAAACTTCGATCAAACCCCAATCAAGTTCAATTTAAAGCATTGCTCTAAGATAAGGGTGGATTAAACTCAAATCAAACCTGGAACAAATCAAATATGTAACATTGCTCTAAGATCGGATTCGACTAAACTTTGATCAAATCGAATTAAGTTCAATATCGAGCCTTGATCTTAGATCGAGCTTGATCAAAGCAAGATCAAAACCCAAATCAAGTCCAATGTAGAGCATTCCTCAAAGATCGTATTGGATCAAACTTATATCAATCTCGAAATTAAGTGAAATATGCTGCATTCCTCCAAGATTGATTTGGTTCAGACTCAAATCAAATATGAATCAAATGCAATTAAATGCATTGTTCCAAGATAAGGTCGGATCAAACTTAGGTCAAACCCAAATAAAGTTCGATATGGAGCATTTCTCTAAGGTCGGGTTGGATTGCTCTAAGATGAATCAAGTTCAATATGGAGTGATGCTGCATGATCAGGTTAGATCAAACATTAATCAAGTCCAATTTTGAGTGTTGCTCCAAGATTAGGGTAGGCTCGATGAAATAAAGATAATACCCAAATCAAGTTTAATCGAGAGCATTGCACTGAGATTGGGTTTGATCAAACTTAGATTAAAACTGAATCAGATCAAATCTAAAGCGTTGCCCTAAAATCGGGTTTGATAAAACAACAAACCTAAATCAAGTCTATTTTAGAGTGTTGCTTCAAGATCGGGTTAGTTTAAACCAAGATGGAGCCCAAATTAAGTATAATAATATGAAGCATTGCTTCGAGATCAAGTTAGATCAAACTATGATCGAACCTGAATCAAGTTAAATTAGGAGCATTGTTCCAAGATCAAGTTAGATCAAACCCGAATCGAGTTCAATTTAGAGTGTCACTCCATGATTAGTTTAGATCAAATAAGATCAAACCCGAATCAATTTCAATCTAAAACATTATAATATGATCAGCCTAGATCAAACTTTGATCTCTTTTCAATCAACTCCAATCATGAATGTTGCTTCAGGATTGGGTTAATGAAACTTAAATCAAACCCGAATCAAGTTCGATCTAGAGCATTGCTTTAAATCAAACTAAAATCAAGTTCAATCGAAGCATTACTCCATGATTGGACTAGATCTAACCTACATCAAGCTAAAATCAAGTTCAATCGAAGAAGCATTACTCCATGATTGGACTATATCTAACCTACATCAAGCTAAATGAAGTTCAATCTGGAGCGTTGCTACAAGATCGGGCCAAATCAAGGCTAAATCAATTTGAATTTGGAATGTTGCTCTAAGTTCGGATTGAATCAAACTTAGATCAAACTGATTCAAGTCCAATTGGAAGTTGAAGCTCCAAGATCGGATCGAGCCAAACTTAGATCAAATTCCAAAATAAGTCCAATCCAAAGCATTGCAACAAGACCAGGTTAGATCAAATTAGATCCACATGAATCAAGTTTAATTCGCAGCACTGCTCTAAGAAAAGGTTGTTGGATTAATATAGATCAAACCCAAATCAAGTCAAATCGAGAGCGTTGCTCAAGGATCGAGTTGGATCAAACTTATATCAAACCCGAATCAAGTCCAATCTGGATTCTATTGTTAGATCGAATTCAATCAAACTTCGATCAAACCCCAATCAAGTTCAATTTAAAGCATTGCTCTAAGATAAGGGTGGATTAAACTCAAATCAAACCTGGAACAAATCAAATATGTAACATTGCTCTAAGATCGGATTCAACTAAACTTTGATCAAATCGGAATTAAGTTCAACATCGAGCCTTGATCTTAGATCGAGCTTGATCAAAGCAAGATCAAAACCCAAATCAAGTCCAATGTAGAGCATTCCTCAAAGATCATATTGGATCAAACTTATATCAATCTCGATCGAATTAAGTGAAATATGTTGCATTCCTCCAAGATTGATTTGGTTCAGACTCAAATCAAATATGAATCAAATGCAACTTAAATGCATTGTTCCAAGATAAGGTCGGATCAAACTTAGGTCAAACCCAAATAAAGTTCGATATGGAGCATTTCTCTAAGGTCGGGTTGGATTGCTCTAAGAATATGGAGTGATGCTGCATGATCAGGTTAGATCAGACATTGATCAAGTCCAATTTTGAGTGTTGCTCCAAGATTAAGGTAGGCTCGATGAATTAAAGATAATACCCAAATCAAGTTTAATCGAGAGCGTTGCACTGAGATTGGGTTTGATCAAACTTAGATTAAAACCGAATCAGATCAAATCTAAAGCGTTGCCCTAAAATCGGGTTTGATAAAACAACAAACCTAAATCAACTCTATTTTAGAGTGTTGCTTCAAGATCGGGTTAGTTTAAACCAAGATGGAGCCCAAATTAAGTATAATAATATGAAGCATTGCTTCGAGATCAAGTTAGATCAAACTATGATCGAACCTGAATCAAGTTAAATTAGGAGCATTGTTCCAAGATCAAGTTAGATCAAACTCAAATCGAGTTCAATTTAGAGTGTCACTCCATGATTAGTTTAGATCAAATAAGATCAAACCCGAATCAATTTCAATCTAAAACATGATAATATGATCAGCCTAGATCAAACTTTGATCTTTTTTCAATCAACTCCAATCATGAATGTTGCTTCAGGATTGGGTTAATGAAACTTAAATCAAACCCGAATCAAGTTCGATCTAGAGCATTGCTTTAAATCAAACTAAAATCAAGTTCAATCGAAGCATTACTCCATGATTGGACTAGATCTAACCTACATCAAGCTAAATGAATTTAAAGCTGGAGCGTTGCTACAAGATCGGGCCAAATCAAGGCTAAATCAATTTGAATTTGGAATGTTGCTCTAAGTTCGGATTGGATCAAACTTAGATCAAACCTGAGTCAAGTCCAATTGGAAGTGATGCTCCAAGAGAAGAGCCGGTTTGAATGGAGAAGAAGACTGTTTGAAAGAAGGGAGGATATGTTGAAGAAGTGAGATGGACCGGTTGGAAGATGTCTTATATAGGAAATCCAAAAGTAGTTGACTGATCAGGTGGTTGGAGAATTGTTCTCTAGTTGCCTGGTCAGTTAACTGACTTAAAAATAAAATGAAAGAGGGAAGTGGCCAGGTTGGTGTGGAGTGAATATGAAAAGGTTTCATGTGGCAAGGAATACATTAAAGTGGTTAACTTCCCAGCTAATTGACTCACTAAAGGACAAGAGCATTGTACTCAAAAAGATGGTTCATGAATGGATTTGATTGAAAAAAAAAATCAAGAGATGTCATGCAACACATGATAACATGATTTTCAAACATAATGTCAAGTACCATGAAAATAATTACACAAAATAACTCATTAAATAGATGGATCAATTATACCAAGTTCTCTTCTAATTTCATAAAATTTAGATTCATTAAGTGATTTAGTAAAAATATCAGCAAGTTGATTTTCAGTACCTAAAAATTTAATTACAACATTACCATTATTTATATGATCCCTAATGAAGTGATGTCTAATTTCTATATATTTAGTTCTAGAATGTTGGATAGGATTTTTAGTTAAACTAATTGCACTAGTGTTATCACATTTTATTGGTATGCCCTTTTGTTTGATACCATAATCCTCTAGTTGCTGCTTAATCCACAAAATTTGAGCACAGCAACTTCCAGCTGCAATGTATTCGGCCTCGGCCGTAGACAATGCTACTGAAGTTTGCTTCTTGCTAAACCATGAGATTAAGTTAACACCTAGGAATTGGCAAGTTCCACTAGTTGATTTTCTGTCTAGTTTACATCCAGCAAAGTCTGAATCGGTGTATCCTATTAAGTCAATGCTAGATTGTCTGTCATACCAAAGTCCTAAGTTTTTAGTTCCATTTAAATATTTAAATATTCTTTTAACAGCAAGCAAGTGTGATTCTTTAGGATTAGCTTGATATCTGGCACACATGCAAACACTAAACAAGATATCAGGTCTACTGGCAGTTAAGTATAACAAAGATCCTATCATTCCTCTATAAAGTTTTAGATCTACAGATTTTTCAGAATTACAAGCATCAATTCTACAAGATGAGCTCATAGGGGTACCGATACTTTAGATGTCTCCATGCCAAACTTTTTGATCATCTCCTTGATGTACTTGGATTGGCTTATGAAGATCCCGTCATTGCTTTGCTTGATTTGGAGTCCGAGAAAATAATTCAGTTCTCCCATCATACTCATCTCGAATTCTCCCTGCATAAGCTCAGCAAAATCTTTGCATAACGAGTCATTAGTGGCACCAAATATGATATCATCTACATAGATTTGAATAATTAATATCATCATTTTGTCTTTTAATAAATAAGGTTGTATCGACATTTCCTCGAATGAATTTATTACTAATCAAGAACTTGCTTAATCTTTCATACCAAGCCCGGGGAGCTTGCTTCAAACCATACAAAGCTTTGTTTAATTTAAATACGTGGTTTGGAAACAAGTGATTTTCAAAACCGGGTGGCTGTTCCACAAATACTTGTTCAGCAATATATCCATTTAAGAAAGCGCTTTTAACATCCATTTGATATAATTTAAAATTCATAAAGCAAGCAACAGCAAGAAGTAATCTGATAGCTTCTAATCTAGCAAGGGGCATATGTTTCATCAAAATCAATTCCTTCTTCTTGATTATAACCCTTAGCTACTAGTCTTGCTTTATTTCTTATTATGTTACCATGTTCATCTAACTTATTTCTGAAAACCCATTTTGTTCCAATAATTTGATAATCATTAGGTCTTTCAATAAGTGTCCAAACATTATTTCTTTCAAATTGATTAAGTTCTTCATGCATTGCATTTAACCAATCAATATCATTCTTAGCTTCATCATAACATTTAGGTTCAATTTTAGAAAAGTATTTCTAAATGTCGATCTTGTCCTAATTCCATGAGATATTTCACCAATAATTTGATCTTTAGGGTGACTGTGAACATACCTCCATCCTCTTTCTAAGTCATCATTACCTTGTGAGGCTTCAGGTGGATTAGGATTGCTTTCTTCATTTACCTCTTGTGTATCTGATTCATCTTTGTCCTTCAAGGTGATGTCTTTGAGTTGATCTTCAATTTCATCTGCATCAACTATACCTTTTCTCTTCCTTAAGGGAAGATCATTAGTTTCATCAAATAACATGAATAGATTCTTCAACTACCAATGTCTTTTTGTTAAAAACTCTAAAAGCTCTACTATGCAATGAATAACCAAGAAAAATCCCTTCGTCAGATTTAGCATCAAATTTATCAAGGTTTATTTTTCCGTTATTCAAAACAAAGCAGCACACCATCCATGAAAATAACCGATATTAGGTTTTCTTCCTTTCCAAAGTTCATAAGGAGTCTTTTTCAAAACAGGTCTAATTAATGCACGATTTAAAACATAACATGCAGTGTTAATTGCTTCAGCCCAAAAATATTTTGGGAGATTGCTTTCACACAACATGGTACGAGCCATTTCTTCTAAAGTTCTGTTTTTCTTTCTACTACTCCATTTTGTTGAGGTGTTCTGGGTGCAGAAAAATTATGTTCAATTCCATTTTCATTACAAAAATTTTCAAAATATTGATTTTCAAATTCTTTTCCATGATCACTTCGTATCGATAAAACGAAAGAATTCTTTTCATTTGTAATTCTTTTAAATAATTTTTGAAATGATGGAAATGCTTCATCTTTACTGGCTAAGAATAAAACCCATGTAAAACGAGAGAAATCATCAATTATGACAAAACCATATCTTTTTCCTCCTAGACTAGTTGTTCTTGTAGGACCGAATAAATCCATGTGCAAGAGTTCTAAAGGTCTAGTGGTTGAAATCACATTTTTCGATTTAAAAGATACTCGAGTTTGTTTTCCAAATTGACAAGCATCACAGATTTTATCTTTTTCAAAAAGAGTTTTGGCAAACCATTTACTAAATCCTTTTTGATTAGTTTAGATAATAAATCCATGCTTGCATGAGCTAGCCTACGATGCCATAACCAACTATTATCAGTTTTATTATTCATAGCAACTAGGCAATCAACATTTCTATCATTCAAATCATTTAAATTAATGTATACATTACCATGCCTATGACCAACAAATTTCAGTTTTCATTAGTAGGATTTTTAACAATGCATAAAGATGATTCAAATGTAACTTTAAATCCTTTATCACATAATTGACTGATGCTTAGTAAATTATGCTTTAAACCTTTCACAAGTAAGACATTGTCAATAAAAGTATGAGGTGTGATACCTATTTTTCCAATGCCAATAATTTTTCCTTGGCCATTATCACCAAAAGTAACAACACCTCCATCTTTTGCCTCTAAAGTGATGAATTGAGATTCATCACCCGTCATGTGTCTTGAACACCCGCTATCCAAGTACCATTGTCTTTTAGTTGCTCGGGTTGCAAGACACACCTGCATACACAATTTTAAGTTTTGCTCTTAGGTACCCAAGCTTTCTTGGGTCCTTTCGGGTTAGTTAAAATAGTTCCTTTTGGAACCCATATTTGTTTAACTTGTGTGTGTGACAAGTATATGCTTTGTGTCCAAATTTACCACATTTAAAGCAAGTAATTCTAGTTGAATCATCAGCATGCACATAAATATTTTTCAAAAATTTTTGTCTTTCAAAAGGATTGTATCCAAGACCAGCTCTATTGTAAACAGCCCTTTGACTATTTAATATCATTTCTAACTTTTCTGAACTCAAAGTAAATTTATCAATAATAGGTTTTAATTTATCTACTTCATTTTTCAAATCTTGGTTTTCCTTTAGTAAAGAATCATTGTTTTTGAAATTCTTTCTTTTTCAAAGTAAGATTCCTTAATTTCATTTTTCAAATCTTTGTTCTTTGAACTTAATTTAGCAAAATCATCAACAAGTTCATAAAATGCACCATATAATTCATCAAAAGTAAAGTCATCTAGAAAGCTAGGACTTACCTCATCATCATCAGCCATGATGATGATGATGAACTTTAGATTTCTCTTCATCTTCTGAACTTGTGATTTCACTGTTGCTCCATGTAGCCATCATTGCTTTCTTCTTAACTCTTTTGGATCCTTTCTTTAATAGTGGACATTCTGGTATGATATGTCCAGGCTTTTTGCACTCATAGCATATAGGAGGTTCACTCTTTTCCTTTTCTTTGCTATGATCCCCTTTGGTAAATATTTTTTTTTTTAAACTTCTTTCTCTTCATAAATTTCTTGAATTTTCTGAGATAAGTGCCATTTCATCATCTTTCTCATTGTCACTAGTGGTTTCTTCACTTTCATCATCTTGAGTAGCACTCTTCAATGCCATTGTCCTTTTCTTCTTTGATTCATCTCATCAATGTGTTGGCGTTGCTGAAGCTCATGAGTCATCAAAGAACCAACTAACTCTTCGAGTGATAAAGTGTTGAGGTCTTTTGCTTCTTGTATTGCAGTTACCAACTAACTCTTCTTTGGTTTCCCATGACCTAGGCAAGGATCTTAAGATTTTCTTAACTTTTCAGTCCATTAATAATATAGTAAATCTTGTAAACATATCAGTGATATTTTCAGCTGAATCCATCTTAAATAATTTATATTTATGAACAAGCATATTAATTTTGGATTCCTTGACTTGGTTAGTATCCTCATGGTTGACTTCAAGTCTATCCCAAATTTCTTTAGGCAAGTAGAAATACGATTAAACTCATTTGCATCAAGAGAACAATAAAGAACATTCATAGCTTTTGCATTTAATTGAGCTAATTTCTTGTCTTGCTCATCCCATTCCGATTCAGGTTTTGGGATATCAAGATTATCAATCTTAATGGTGGGTGTGTGTGGTCCATTAATTATGATTCCCCATAAATCATAATCAAGTGCTTGAATAAAAATTTTCATACATGCTTTCCAATACATGTAATTTGTTCCATTAAACAAAGGTGATCTATTAGTTGATTGTCCTCAGTCAATATAGATTCAATTTGGATTACTACTGATCTTTAGCTCCAAGCTATTTAAAAGTTGTAGAAATCAAGAGCACGCGCTCTGATCCACTTGTTGCCCAGATGTAGCAACTCAAGAGGAGGATGAATTGGGTATTTAAAAAAATTAATTACTTGCACAGATATGTGCTTTATCATTAATTAAAATTTAATTGGCAGCGGTGTAGTGAAGTGCACACAACAATATCACAGAAATTATGTAAGCAATCACAAACACAAGAAGGTTTATAGTGGTTCGGTGCCAAACTCAGCACCTACGTCCACTCTTCAAAAACTTTGAAAATTTTACTTCAATCGTATCACAACGATTACAACCCCTAGCCTTTCTCGGCTAGTCCTCTTGTTTTTATGGCATAAGGCAGCCAACTCCTAGCCTTACCCGACTAGTCCTCTTGCTTCATGGCACAAGAAAGCCAAACAAAAATCAAGGGTTAAATCTAACCCTTTTACAAAAAAAATATGTTCATAATATCTAAGAACAAACAACTCCTAAGTTGAGCAAATATTTAAAGTAATACTTTACAACTTTTGTAGCAAATCTTCAGCAATAAATGTAGATCTCCAAAGTAGATGAAGCTTTGAATGCTTAAAGATTTTAATAAATTGGATGGTTGAGCAGTGAATGATCTTTATGATTTCTCAACTTCAATACACAGGAACTTGCTTTCAATCACTCAGAAAAATATGCAATAAAAGCTCTTTCTTCTTGGATTTCTTTCTCTTCTTTTTCGTCCTTAGATTTTTCTCTCTTTTTTTTATCCTTCTAATCTCAGCTATTTAAAGCATTTCAATATCAAAGATATCCGTTAGACTAATTTGAAATAAATAAAAAGTAGAACGGGAAGAAAATATAACCGTTGAAGATATTTTTCTTGAGCATTGAATGCACTGAATCCATTTAAGGAAGAAAGATCTCTGCCATAATCCAAGAGATCAAAGTTAGTATAGCTGAAAATAGAAATTAAGAAGAGAGAGAGAGAAAAAGAACATGCCCAAGCTTGCAATCCATATCAGTAGTTGGCTGGAAGTAATTTCCAGTTAACTACTTCACTGAAGAGATCGATCAGGGTGGTGAGCAGCTAGCTGAAAGCATCCTTCAATTAGCTAGATTCAAAGAACACACGGCCAAGAGAGATAGTTCAGTCCACAAGCTAGCTAAAAACAAGTTTTAGTTAGCTATATTCAAAAACTACATGGCCAAGAGAGAGAGCAGCCCAAAAAGTAGTTAGCTGAAGCTTTGCTTCAGTTAACTTGTCCATAGATCCACACGGCTTAAAGAGAAAAGTAGTTAGCTCCTTAGCTAACTCAATTTTGCATCCACACGGCTTGAGAAAAGGATCTGACATAAAGAGAAAAGTAGTTAGCTCTTTAGCTAACTCAATTTGAATCCACATGGCTTGAAGAGAGGGGACCGGCCAAAAGTAGTTAGCTCCTTAGCTAACTATTCCATGATGACAATCGGCCAAGGAGAATTTTTGCAAAAAGTAGTTAGCTTCCAAAACAAAGTAATTAGCTCACAAAGGCAATAAGCTAGCTAACCAGTTAACTAGATTCAAATATGGTTCGGCCAAACTCATGACAAGGAAAAAGTAGTTAACTAAAGAGGGAATCTAGCTAGCTAAGAAGGAAGACAAGCTAGCTAACCAGCTAGCTAAGAGAGGGAATAAGTTAGCTAATCCCATGAAGCATTTGACTAGCACTGTAGCAGGAGAAAGTAGTTAGCTAAAAGAGAATTTCAGCTAGCTAGGAAAAGAGACAAGTTAGCTAACTAGCTAACTCTTTCCACCTTGCATTCGGCTAGGCCTATGGCAAGACAAAAGTAGTTAGCTATCAAATACATTCAGCTAGCTAGGAGAGAAGATAAGCTAGCTAACCAGCTAACTAATTTTAACATGCATTCGGCCAGGCACAATGCAAGAGAAAAATAGCTAACTAAAGAGGAAACTCAGCTAGCTAAGAAGGAAGACAAGCTAGCTGCCCAGTTAGCTAGGAGAATGCATGGTTCAGCTAGGCTTACAGCATGGGAAAAAATAGCTAGCTAGCAAGGAAAAAAAGCTAGCTAAGAGAGGAGATAAGCTAGCTCCCAAGCTAACCATTTTCACCATGAATTCGGCCAGGCACAGAACCAAGCCAAAATAGCTAACTAGTAAAGCAACATAGCTAGCTCCAAGGCACAATAAGTTAACTATCCAGGTAGCTTATAAGAACAAAATGGCTTGGGCATTCTTCCATGAAGTTTTGCTTGATGAGGCTCATTTGTAAGGCACCTGTACTTTCCTGCATTAATCTTAGTTTTCATAATAAAATTAGTCTTTACTTAATTGTTTTGTAATCATCAAAATCAATTTAGGGCCAACATAGGGTTTAGGGTTTTTGGGTTTAGGGTTTCTTAGAGTTTAGGGTTTAGGGTTTGGGTTTAAGGGTTTAAGGGTTTAGGGTTTAGGTTCTTAGGGTTTAGGGTTTTTAGGGTTTAGTGTTTAGGGTTTAGGTTTTTTGGGTTTTAAGGGTTTTAGGTTTTAGGGTTTTAGGATTTAGGTTTAGGGTTTAGGGTTTAGGGTTTAGTGTTTAGGTTTTAGGGTTTTAGGGTTTAGGGTTTAGGGTTTTAGGGTTAGGGTTAAGGTTTAGGGTTTAAGGGTTAGGTTTAAGGGTTTAGGGTTTAGGGTTTAAGGGTTTAGGGTTTAGGGTTTAGGGTTTTTTTAGGGTTTAGGGTTTAGGATTTAGGGTTTTTTAGGGTTTAGGGTTTTTAGGGTTTTGGGTTTAGGTTTAGGTTTTAGGGTTTTTGTTTAGGGTTTTAGGGTTTAGGGTTTAAGGGTTTAGGTTTAAGGGTTTAAGGGTTTAGGGTTTTAGGGTTTTAGGTTTGGGTTTTAGGGTTTTAGGGTTTAAGGGTTTAGGTTTAAGGGTTTAGGGTTTAGGTTTTTAGGGTTTGGGTTTTTAGGGTTTGGGGTTTTTGGTTTGTTTAGGTTTTAGGTTTTGGTTTTAGGGTTTAGGTTTTAGGGTTTTCGGGTTTAGGGTTTCGGTTTTAGGGTTTTGGTTTTAGGGTTTCGGGTTTTTTTTAGGGTTTAGGTTCGGGTTTAGGGTTTTAGGTTTAGGGCTTTGGGCTTTAGGTGTTTAGGGTTTTAGGGTTTAGGGGTTTTAGGTTTGGGTTTTGGGTTTTAGGGTTTTAGGGGTTTCGGGGTTTTAGGTTTTAGGGTTTTCGGGTTTAGGGGGTTTAGGTTTAGGGTTTTCGGGTTTTCGGGTTTAGGGGTGGTTTGGGTTTAGGGTTTCGGGTTTGGGTTTGGGTTTTAGGGTTTAGGTTTAGGGTTTAGGGGTTTAGGGTTTTAGGGTTTAGGCTTTTAGGGTTTGGGTTTAGGTTTAAGGGTTTTGGGTTTAGGGTTTAGGGTTTAGGGTTTTAGGTTTCGGTTTTGGGTTTTAGGGTTTTAGGTTTTAGGTTTTGTTTTAGGGTTTAGGGTTTGGGTTTAGGGTTTTCGGGTTTAGGTTTAGGGTTTTAGGGTTTGGGTTTAGGGTTTTAGGGTTTTAGGGTTTAGGGTTTAAGGGTTTAGGGTTTAGGGTTTAGGGTTTAGGGTTTAAGGGTTTAAGGGTTTAGGGTTTAGGGTTTAGGGTTTAGGGTTTAGTTTTTAGGATTTTTCGGGTTTAGGGTTTAGCTTTTTAGGGGTTTAGAGTTTTAGGGTTTAGGGTTTTAGGGTTAAGCCTTGTTAAGGGTTTAGGGATTTAGGGGTTTAGGGGTTTGGGGTTTTAGGGTTTTAGTTTAGGGTTTAGGGTTTAGGTTTAAGGTTTAAGCATTTAAGGGTTTAGGGTTTAACATTTAGGTTTAAGGTTTTAAGCGTTTAGGGTTTAGGGTTTTTAGGGTTTTTAGGGTCTAGGGTCTTTAGGGCTTTAGGGCTTTAGGTTTTTTTAGGTTTAAGGGTTTTAGGTTTTCGGTTTAGGGTAGGGTTTTTGGGCTTTAGGGCTTTAGGGCTTTAGGGTTTAAGGGTTTAGGGTTTAAGGGTTTAAGGGTTTAGGGTTCAGGGTTTAGGGTTTAAGGGTTTAGAAACTTAAATGCCAATTCTTCTACTGGAAAACCACTAAATGGGATTGGCCTTTCAATCTTTTGTTAATGCCTTTCCCAGCAGTTTGGGGGCCTTGTGAAGTTTTGTGCTGCATGGTCACTCATTCAATTTTTCATTATGATATCTTTTGTTAGAGGGGAAACTTAAATGCCAATTCTTAGTCAATTATCTTTTACTATTTGGGATTTATGTTTATGTGGTGAAATCTATTGAGGAAAATAGCAACTAGTGTCAAAAATTACCAATACAATGCCTTTTGAATATTGCAGAATGATGATGCCTGATTTCCCTATGGTTTTGTTACATTTGTTTGGAAGATATAAAGCTGTTAAATCATCATTTCCTTGTTCAACATGCCAACATGCACATTGCTTTGGAAGAACAACTTCACTATTATGTTTTGCTCTTTGTGAAAAATACTGGACTTGATATTTATGAGAAATTGCAAGGAATGATAACCTACATCATCCCTCTTCTTTGCCAACCCTCCAGCTCATATTTAAAATATGCTTCCTATCAAAGATTACAGTCACAGTGACACATTTGTCTCGCTAGTATCGTACTGGGCTGATAAGTGTCAGTTTCTCAAATGTTTCTGGGATTTATCGATTTTCATGTTTGGCACTGATTAGTTTGGATAAGTATGTCAGGACGCTCAAGAGTAAGGACAATTGTGTCCCAACACTTGGGAGTTAGGACAATCTAATGTCCTGGGACACAATGTTATTTTTAAATTTTTTTTTGTTCATTCTTGTTATTAATGGTTGTTTTGGTCTATTCTGGTGCCATTATCAACTTGGCATCAAACCAGGATGTGACTTGATACTGGGATCCAATACACCTTCATATTAGGAAATTTGGGATGGTTTTATGGCAGGCAGAAGAAACAAGATAATATGGCTTTGGAATAATAAATTTGACAGTTAGTTTGTTATTACATGAAAAGGATAAACTTGCAAGACATGATTACCTATATTTATGTTCTTACAAATGTTTTGAAATGTGGTGCAGATGGCCACATATGCACCTGTATATGCATATGTGGTCTCTTGACCAAATTGCATTAGCTATGTGCCTACTGTATGTAGTTGTACCCTATATGGATTAAAAGATAGCCCACTTAGTTTTTTGTGGCTGCACATGTAGCATGCTTGGTATTGTTCTGCATCATATTTCTGTTCGCATAGCATTTTGGAGCCCAATATCCAGTTCAAGTATTGCCCAATGCTTGTTTGGATAGAATCACCCTTTGCTGCTTGGGGAAGGGTGGCTGGGTTTGACTTTGGTAAGAATTAGCCTTCAAGGAGTTGGGAGGGTGTAGGGTGGAAGGGGAGGGGTTGATTAGCCTTATCTAATCTCAAGCAAAAAAGAAGCACTACTTGTTAGTTGTTATTATATTGCTATTATTAAAAAAAAATGTTACTATTATTATCGTCTTTACTATTGTATACATTATATAATTTTATTTTTTAAATAGTTAAAAAATTGATAATCATATAGTGATGTAATCGGGCCCTTAACCTACTTGGCCAGCGATTTTGTGTGCCAGCACGGTTCGCAAAATCCAGACCCTTGGCACCGCTCACAAACCAGCCCCTTTTTTGATTTTATGATTTTTTTATATGCTAAGTTGATGAAAATACCTTAGATTATAGTTGTTTATGGCTGTTGGATTGGGATATTTTCAGTAATCCCCTTGCTGTTACTGAGCCATCCTGCGAGCCTCAAACCCCTAGCCTAGCATGGCTTGGTGCTATGCATGGCCCACATTATGCTGGGTTGTGCCACCATTTACACTACTATGCCTGCATACTGCATCTGCACCATGAGGTCCCTATGCTGCATTCATATTGCTGCCACCTTTTAAAACAATGCATTCCACTCTTTGTGAACTACATGATCAGGCACTTAATTAATATGGCAATCCCTCTTAACCACTCTGATATCTTATGTCGATGAAAATATCTTTTCATACTCCGAAATATACTACCTGTTCATATTCTTTCAGTTATCTGAACTTTTTAGATGTTATGTTGATGACATCTTGGACTTTTGCAGGTTAATAGTCTAAGACAGGAGCTGCAAATTTTGGCCTCATCCAGATCAGTTACAATTGTTAATGGTACAAGTTCAGGTTAGAGATTGGGATAAATCTTGTCCCTCTTTTTCGGATGGTGTTGGTTAATACTTCAATATTCTATATTTTGTTTGCAAGATTTGGAATCCATGTCAATATGAATTTTGGGTATCAAGATCTATATATATATATATATATATATATATATATATATATATATATATATATGAACATGACAGATCTTTTTCGTCATACTGAATCTGTTCGAGTAATAAGTGAAAAAAATTGTTATATCAGTTGTTTCTGCAAGAGAACAATATTCCTAGATTTTATATGCTCATTATTTTAAGTTACTTCTAAGCTACCGTAGACCAAACTTGCGTATTCAATTGTCACTAAATTTTCTAATAGGGGAGAATGGCTGTTGTGTTGACTTTTCATGCATGTCCACCCTATCACACAGTTACCAGGAAATGATCCATTTTAGACAATAGATCTTTGATGGGAAAAGGACAGGATATTTATTTACTATTGTGTAATCTTTCTTCTACTAGACCAAGACTCACGAACATTCATGTCTTAGTTTCCGCAGCTCTACTCCTCTGAAACTGAATACAACTCTAATTCAATTCCTACTTTTAAGAGAGATAAACCAGACATGTCCATCTCTCAGGAATGACTATATCAAATATGTGAACAAGGTTAGATCATGGTCCTGGTGCCTTTTCAATTGGGGACTGAGTCGATGCAGCATTAGGACATCCACATACTGAATATATTGATGGTATCCTAGTACCATACTGGGTCCTCAATTTTTTTCCTTTTCTGATTTTTTGCTTTTTCAAAAAAAAATGTCTATGGTCAGGCGAGGAGCTCATGTTTTGGTTTATGGCGCCAGAACTGGCCCCAACACCAATTTGGCATTGGTATTTTTTTTTTTAGCTTGCCCTTTATTGTCCTTTAATTTTAGCCAAGTTACTCTTTGAGAACATATTCATGAATTTATTTGATGTATTAAATGCAGAAGACTTATAAACTTTAATGATACTAGCAAGACAACAGGGCAACATGCAATATTTATGGCTGACAATTGCAGTAGTTTCAACAAGTTGTGTGATTACTTAGATGTATAAAAATAAAGCAAAATATATTTTAACACTACTGTTAGGGCTTCCCTCTAGGCATGCAATTTTTTTTTTTTAGTGTTGTTTAACCTTCATGTCTCAGGATGCTTCTTTTTGAAGCAACAGATGAAACTTTTCTTTCTTCGAATATAATGAGCTATCTTAAACTTATATAATATTTCTTAGCTAATGGCATCATAACTTGTTTTTCCTTCACTTATCATTTCCAGGTTCTGGTACTCATGGTGTAACAGCTATAATTGTTGTTGGAGCTGTAGGGTATGGGTACATATGGTGGAAGGTAATTCACACTCTTTCCATTAGATGTAATTGCAAGCCTGTTGCTCTATGTCAAGGCATGTTTTGACAGCAGCAAGGTGACGTTGGTTCTCATGAATGGTTGAAGCTAAATCAATGGCTTCACATTTTCCTTTGCTTCTTAGATTTTACTGTGCCCATGTGAATGCTCTCAAGCAAATCAGAGGCTACTTTTTGCATTTGGCAGGGTTGGAAGCTTTCTGATATAATGTTTGTGACACGACGTGGTTTATCTGATGCTTGTACCGCAGTAGGCAAAAAACTCGAGCTAGTTTCATCATCTATTGCTGTAAGTTAATGAATCTTATTCCATTTTGTTTGTTGAACCTCAGTAGAATGCTTTCAAGCATTGTTTTCTCTCTGTAAGTTGATCTAAATCCTACCAGCTTATAAAAGAAAGAATCAACCTTGATTTGTCAAGATCTGATTTAAAGGAAGATCTTTGTTGTACTGCTTCATGGCACGTCAATAAAACTGCAGGTTACTAAGCTGGGGGAAGAGGACATTTTGCTGTGCTTTTTTCCCATTCAAATGTACACTGGATGTTTTTGCTACTTGCTTATCGATGTATCTACTCATTTTACCAATGTCAAATACTTAATGCATATTGTCCAGCTGTTTGGGCTTGATGGCAAGAGAAAAGAATCCATGTGCTTATTTTTCTTATCTTATCATTATAAGAACAAACAATAATCAGATCCTGAGTTTATGTTATTATTCTCCCAAATCATTACACCATTCCCCACCTTAACATGTCACTCAAGGACATTATTGTATTATTTCTGTACATTTTGAATAACCAGCGCTTGAAATCACCTGGGTAAGTTTTTTTGAATGGTATCTGCTCGAAAACTGTACAGTTGCAAGAATTTAGGCAACTATTAAATAGCTGTTTAATTGTTTACACTGTTCAAAAGCACACATTGAGCTAGGCTTTATAACTTCAATTAAGCAAGAATCTTTTTCTGCAGCCTGATGCTTGCACTATAATGTATTATTGATTAAGATAGCAGTGCTAATCTGTGTATTTGTGTACAATAATAGACCTTTTAGATGCTGACATTATTTATCATTTAGTTTCTGAAATATTTTGTGATTGATTCCACTCTTTCAGGCCCTTTGTTTTCATCTATTTTTAGTCTGTGTTGTTTATCATACATTTTCTCTTCTTTGTGGTTTGGGCATAATGTTGAATTTATGATATAACAAAATGCGCTAATTTCTACTTTTTCCTTGATATTGTCAAAACAACTAGGTTTTTATTGGCAAGAGATAATCATTGATAGTTCTCAATTTAATTATCATATCCCCTTGAGATAATTACCTCATATTTCAAATCCTTGAATTGATTGTGTTCTGGATTTGCTTTTGTACTAATGTTAAACTATAGAAAGTTCTGAAGAGCTAAACCAATACTAAACCTAAGTAATCTCTGTTACTTTCTTATTCAATGTCTACTATTGTTTTTTTTTTTTCCTTTTTGGTTGATCAAATTGCTTCTCCAGGAACCAACACTTTGTTCAGCAACTTTAAGTGGAGCTACACATTTGTAGAGTATAAGTTTGTTGATAAAAGTGCATAATTTGATTCACACCATCAAGTAGTCATTACATGTAAAGTAGGATGAGCTCCATCCATCTAAAGTGGCAGATAGAAGGCATTGGGAGAAGGGAAAAGGAGATGAGAGGAAGTTGTGTGAAGAGATGTATTTGCTTCTAATACTTTTTATTAAAAACCACTACTGAAATTCCTTGGGCTTTCCACCGTGCTATGGCTCACTAAAGCAAAAAATCTTAAAACAATCATTCTAATGCAAAAGCTCTATTGAGATTGGATTATCCATGCTGTAACATTAATATATGTATTGGTCGTGTTCTAAGGCTGACCCTCAACTAAAAGGCTGGAGAAAAGGTATTATTTGGGTTCTTTAGCCCATTTATGGGCCCAAAATCTCCCTGGCAAACAGTGGATGCAAGACTAAACATGCCTAATGTCCTGACACACTCCTCTCATCTAAGCTTGCCAGGCTAAGAATCAAATCACAAAGATTCAATCTAGATGAATACAATTGGTTTTTGGTCGCCATTTCATATTTTTACTCGTCAGATTCCTATAATAGATCTTCTATTTAACCTTAAACATATTATTTAATGAAATTTGCCCCTTCATTTGAGAAGAAGATACTTTGAAATTAACTTCATTGTGCTGGGAGCATTTACTTGTGCAATTCTTGGTGCTCATCATGAACAGTCTATGTGTCTGACTATTAATTGATTGAGGACATCTCATAAGCCATTGTTCTATATGCTTCAGTACATGAAGAATCATCTACTCTCCAAACTCACCAGTATTAATTACTTTTCTCTAGCTTCCACTCAACTGTGGTGATATTCTATATACATTTATAGTACTAAATAATAAAATCTCTCTGTAATGACCCAAAATTTCTGTCTGTAATGATCCATCAAGTTTCTAATGCAGTCTGAAATGAATGCATGTTCAGACTTTTATATATATATATATATATATCTGTTGATCCAATTTGGAGAACATTCTCATTCCATCTTAAAGGAAAAAAAAAATCATCACATCATGTTTATTTCATTCTTATTCTTGCTCCATTTGTTTGGTTGCTAACACTTATGTGAGATCAGCAATGACATTGTGAACATACATGTGCCATCATTCCAAGCCCAAGGGAGCCTGAAGATATGATGAGCTCTTAACTTTACAGAGATAGTGAACAAAAAGGGGAAAGAAAAGGAGGTATAAAAGTGAAGGGCTGCAGAATCCACCAGAAAAGAAAACAGTTTACTCATAAGTTCTTCTAAATCCATCCTACCACGTCTCTAAATCAAAAAAGGAAAAAATAACCTGAAAATGTCATCTGTTTCTAGGGGGGTTCCCAGACCAGCTTAAATAGTACTCTTTAACTCCTTGGTCATGCTTTAAGTTGCCAAAGGATTGATGATCAAACCAAAGCTTTCATAAATAGATATTAACTTGGCCTAGTAAGTCAAAGCAACGAATCCAGAGACTAGCAGGGCTCTTCAGGATTACCTTAAAAGTAGATAACCGAAATTTAATAAAATGCCAGTCAAAAGAAGGCAAAAATATATCAGTTCTAGAACTTGAGCAAATTGTTTAAGTGATACATTTACATATTAGAATATAATGTATATTGCCTTCTTAGATGGTTTGTTATATACTTGTTTTTTTTTTTTGATCTGATACATTTACTATCAAAGTTCTTAAGATTTGCAGGATGCAAGACGACATTTATCTTCAAGGATTGATCGTGTAGATATCAACCTAGATGAGTGCAGGGAGCTTACTGATGCCACCAGAGGCGAGGTGGGATATGCTTTTCTAAACTCTTCTTTCAGTGCTAATGCTTCATATTATTGTGGAGTAAACTTTTATCAATTCACTTATAGGTATCAAGACTAAATGGAGAACTAGGTGGTGTCCATCTGGAAGTTGAATCTGTTCACCGCTTCATCCAGAATCTGGTGATATATTTGAATTATTTAAGTTATTTGCACCCAATTTTCCTGAACCTCCCAACCCCTTCTTTTATTTGGTACTCTGTTGATGAAAGCTGGTTAGGTTAACCATCCTCTTCTTAAAAAGAAGAAAGAGGGGAAAAACTCTGCAAACATTTCAGCTGATTCTCATATTTGTTGTGCCTCAGGGGACCAAGATTAGTCGAATAGAAGAAAGCCAGTATTTAAAAAAGTCGTATTGAAGTCCATATTTATCTTTTCATTCTTTTATTTTCGTTGTAGTCATAGTGAATATTTGCAAAAATCTGTATTAGGACGTTACAACAAAGGGGCTTTATAGCCTGTGCACGTTTGTTGATAGCTTGGAGAAGAGGAGGGATGCAGAACCTGCTCAGGCAAGTGAATGCCTTTTATCCATTAGTATTTTGTTCATGCATATATTGGGCTTTTACTGTATACCCTGTAAGATATGATGGTTGGCATCGGGTAAGTTTGGCATTTTCTTTGGGAGCTAACATTTATCATGATTGCTAGCTTTTCAATTCCTTCAACTAGATTTACTCGTTCTGTGTTTATGTGCTCAAAGTTCTAAACTAAACTTAGTACTGTCTTCTAAATCTAGATGGTTGCGGGTAAAGAAAATAATGAAAGGTTAAAAACGGCATGTTGTTGAGCCAAATTGTTTCATCTTACTTATGATGGTTGGCTTTTATTGAGCAAATTATATCATTTTACTTATTTTGACTACTATTTTAGAATTAGTATTGAACCAAGTTTTGTTAACGTTGGTCCCCAATAAACAGATAGCATTTTTTCCGCAGTTATGCCTGTTCTTGTAAACAATGATTCATGCTTGCAGTCAATTACTAGTCCACAGGGCCTAAGTGTGAAATGGCAGCCAATCCAAGGGCCAGATCAAAATCTTCCATATACCATTTTGATCACACTACCCTATTGAACAGATAATCTGTTCCCATAAATTGTTCTTGACATGATGAATGATGCATGCATCCATAATAGTCTTTACCCTCGAATGCATAGCATATTAGTATGCTTGCACATTTCATGTGCATGCTCTTTAATGTATGTTCTTATTTTAAGCATCAAATCCTACAGTTAAGTCTAAATTGTCTTCTATATTCAGGTCTTGCCATCCAGTTCTAGGCTTGCTATTGAACCTCCACAAACACCACCTGTCACACGGGTAAAAATCAAGATTACCTTAAAGATGATACCCAAAAAAAAAAAAAAAAAAGGCAAGCGAAGCAATGGAAGGTTAATGCTGAGAATACGGAGTAAAGAAAGGGGTAGTGAATAATGGAACAGAGAAAAAGACAAGCGAAGCAATGGAAGGTTAATGCCGAGAATAAGGAGTAAAGAAAGGGGCAGTGAATAATGGAACAGTTATGTTATCTGTGTAGGACTCGCCAGAAAGGTAAAATAAAAGAGAACCGTCCCCACTCCATGGCTGGACCATGCCTCCTTGCATGGGTTACAAATACATCGCATCCGTTTGGGTCGAGCGGACGGGGCCACGCGCGCATGGGCCTTCACCGTAACGGTGCTCCCGATGCAAAGCCCCGAGAGGAAGAGAGTTGCCAATGATTGAACAAAAGGCGAGATTTGTGGGTAAGAGCTGCCGCCTCCGATGGATGATGAACTACTTCCGCCCCTCCATCAAGTGCAGCCCCATCGCCCCCGACGAGGAGGACCTCATCCTCCGCCTCCACCGCCTCCTCGCCAATCGGTCCAAACTTTCTCCTAACCCATCTCTTTTTCTTCCTTCCTTCTTACCATGAAGGGTGATAACCCTGCCGCCCAAGATCGAGTAAAGCTCTGCTTCTTCTTGGGAGGAGCTCTACACCAAGAACTCCATCGCTTCTTCTCATCGCTGCTAATGAGATGGAGATCCTCCATTACTGCAGCACCCAATGCCGATTCGCTGCTGAAGCCTACTCTTGATCTTGGCCGAGCCGCCTCCTTCCTTGTCTCCGGC
>UESW01003972.1:1430475-1442975 GCA_900491605.1 Calamus simplicifolius | reverse complement strand
CTACCAAAGGTTATATTTTCATAGAATTCTCTAATTAACTCTGGATAAATTGGTCATTTGGTAGATAAAAGTTTTGTCCAACCTTGAGTAGCAAAAAGTTTTCCTATCTTGAATCCTTCTTGATCTAGAAAATTGAAATCCACTAACTTGCCATGGGCAAACGATTTGGCGGCGAGAAGGGTGTTGATATGAGAAGAAGATAAGGAGGACTTCCTACAAAGATTAGAACAATCATCATCCCTTGAGATTTCTTTCTTCTTAGGAGCCATCTATGATCTTCTTGAAGAGAGTGGAAGGAGGAAAGAACTTGGAAGATAAAAGATAGATTGAGGGAGAAGAGACGGTTTGAGAGATTGGAGATTTCTTGAAGGAGAGGACGTGTGAAATGAGAAGGAGCCGGTTGAATGAGGAGAGGAGCCGATTGGTGAAAAGGTTTATATAGGGTTGATTTCAAAGTAGTTGACTGGCCAGGTGACTGGTTGGTTGCCTGATTGGTTAACTACCTTAAAGATAATAAAGAGAAAGTGAATGCCGATTGGTGAGGATTGATTGTGAAAAGCTTTCTCAAGGAGAAGGAGCGGTTAGCTGAAATTTAAGGAGCAGTTAACTTTCAGCTAACTGACACACTCAAGGGTAAGTACAATAATTTCATTTGAAAAGATGTTCCATAAATAGATTTGATTGAAAGTAATGAAAGATGTTATACAATAAATATGATTTTCAAATATGATTTCAAAGAGAATGAAAATAATTCATTAAATAATTCATTAAATAGTTGGATCAAACATACCAAGTTCTCTTTTAATTTCATAAAATTTAGTTTCATCAAGAGGTTTGGTAAAAATATCTGCAAGTTGATTTTCAGTGCTTAAAAATTTAATTACAACATTTTCATTGTTTACATGATCTCTAATAAAGTGATGTCTAATATCAATATGTTTAGTTCTAGAATGTTGAATAGGATTTTTAGTTAAGCTAATTGCACTTGTATTATCACATTTTATTGGTTTGGCTTTTTGTTTGATACCATAATCTTCTAGCTGCTGTTTAATCCATAAAATTTGAGCACAGCAACTTCCAGCTGCAACGTATTTAGCCTTAGCCATAGACAATGCTACTGAAGTTTGCTTTTTGCTAAACCATGAGATTAAGTTAACACCTAGAAATTGGCAAGTTCCGCTAGTTGATTTTCTTTCTAATTTACATCTAGCAAAATCTGAATCAGTGTAACCTATTAAGTCAATGCTAGATTGTTTGTCATACCATACTCCTAGATTCATTATTCCATTCAAATATTTAAATATTCTTTTAACAATAAGCAAATGTGATTCTTTAGGATTAGCTTGATACCTAGCACACATGCAAACACTGAATAAGATATCTGGTTTACTAGCAGTTAAATATAATAATGATCCTATCATGCCTCTATAAAGTTTTAAATTAACTAACATTTCAGCATTATAAGATTCAAGTATACAAGATGAGCTCATAGGGGTACCAATACTTTTTGATGTCTCCATGCCAAACTTTTTGATCATTTATTTGATATACTTGGATTGGCTTATGAAGATCACATCTTTGCTTTGTTTGAACTGTAGTTCGAGGAAATAATTTAGTTCTTCCATCATACTCATCTTGAACTCTCCCTGCATAAGCATAGCAAAGATATCATCTACATAGATTTGAATAATTAATATATTTTATCTTGTCTTTTAATGAATAAAGTTGTATCCACGTTTCCTCGAATGAAGTCATTACTGATCAAGAATTTACATAATCTTTCATACCAAGCCCGGGGTGCTTGTTTCAAACCATACAAAGCTTTGTTCAACTGAAATACGTGGTTTGGAAACAAGTGATTTTCAAAGCCGGATGGTTGTTCCATAAAACTTGTTCAGCAATGTATCCATTTAAGAAAGCGCTTTTAACATCCATTTGATATAGTTTAAAATTCATAAAGCAAGCATAAGCAAGAAGTAATCTAATAGCTTCTAGTCTAGCAATTAGGGCATAAGTTTTATCAAAATCAATTCCTTCTTCTTGATTATAACCCTTAGCTACTAATCTTGCTTTATTTCTAATTATATTACCATATTCATCCAATTTGTTTCTAAAAACCCATTTAGTTCCAATAATTTGATGATCATGAGGTCTTTCAGTAAGAGTCCATAGATTATTTCTTTCAAACTGGCGAAGTTCCTTATGCATGGCATTAATCCAATCAACATCATTTTAGCATCATTATAACATTTAGATTCAATTTTAGATACAAATGCTAAGTTATTATAAGTATCTCTAAATAATGATCTAGTTCTAACTCCTTGTGATGGATCACCTATAATTTGATCTTTAGGGTGACTGAGAACGTACCTCCATCATCTTTCTAATTCATCATTACCTTGTGAAGCTTTGGTAGGTCAGTGTTTCCTTCTTCATTTACCTTTTGTGTATCTGAGTCATCCTTATCCTTCAATGTAATGTCCTTGAGTTGATCTTTAATTTCATTTGCATCATTCATACATTTTCTCTTTCTTAATGGAAGATCATTAGATTCATCAAAGATAACATGAATTGATTCTTCAACTACTAAAGTTTTGTTGAAAACTCTAAAGGCTCTACTATGCAAAGAATAACCGAGAAAAATTCCTTCATCAGATTTAGCATTAAATTTATCAAGATTTGATTTTTTATTATTTAGAACAAAACATCGGCATCCAAAAACATGAAAGTAACTTATGTTTGGCTTTCTTCCTTTCCGAAGTTCATATGGAGTCTTTTTCAAAATAGGTCTAATTAATGCACGATTTAAATCATAGCATGCAGTGTTGATAGCTTCAGCCTAAAATACTTTGGGAGATTGCTCTCACACAATATGGTACAGGCCATTTTTTTAAAGTTCTATTCTTTCTTTCTACTACTCCATTTTGTTGGGGTGTTCTTCGTGCTGAAAAATTATTTTCAATTCCATTTTCATTACAAAAATCTTCAAAGGATTTATGTTCAAATTCTTTTCCATGGTCACTTCGTATTGATAAAACAGAAGAGTTCTTTTCATTTGTAATTCTTTTAAACAATATTTGAAATGCGGGAAATACTTCGTCTTTACTAGTTAAAAATAAAACCCATATAAAACGAGAGAAATCATCAATAACAACAAAACCATATCTTTTTTCTCCTAAACTAGTTGTTCTTGTAGGACCGAATAAATCCATATGCAAGAGTTCCAAAGGTCTAGTGGTTGAAACCAAATTCTTTGATTTAAAAGATACTCAGGTTTGTTTCCAAATTGACAAGCATTGCAAATCTTATCTTTTTCAAAAACAAGTTTTGGCAAACTATGCACTCAATCTTTCTTAATTAATTTAGATAGTAAATCTATGCTTGCATGAGCTAGCCTATGATGCCATAACCAACTATTATCAGTTTTATTGTTTGTAGCAACTAGACAATCAACATTTTGATCATGCAAATCATTTAAATTAACAATGTATACATTATCATGCCTTTGAACAACAAATTTTATATTTTCATTAGCAGGATTTTTAACAATGCATAAGGATGATTCAAATGTAACTTTAAATCCTTTGTCACATAATTGACTAATACTAAGTAAATTATATTTCAGTCCTTTCACAAGTAAGACATTATCAATATAAGTATGAGATGTGATACCTATTTTTCAATGCAAATTATTTTTCCTTGGCCATTATCACCGAAAGTAACAACAACTCCATCTTTTGCCTCCAAAGTGATGAATTGCAATTCATCACCTGTTATGTGTCTTAAGCACCCGCTATCCAAATATCATTATCTTTTAGTTGCTCGGGTCGCAAGACACACCTGCATACACAATTTTAAATTTTACTCGTAGGTACCCAAGCTTTCTTGGATCCTTTAGGGTTAGTTGAGATAGTTCCTTTTGAAACCCATATTTTTCTCACATTGTGTGTGTGATAAGTATAAGCTTTGTGTCCTAATTTTCACATTTGAAAGATGTAATTTTGGTAGAATCATCAGCATGCACATAAATATTTTTAAAAAAATTTTATCTTTCAAAAGGATTATATCCAAGACCAGCTCTATTGTAAACAGCTCTTTGACTATTTAAAATCATTTCTAATTTTTTCTGAGCTCAAAGTAAATCTATCAATAATTGGTTTTAATCTATTTACTTCATTTTTTAAATCTTGGTTTTCCTTTAGCAATAATTCATTGTCTTTTGAAATTCTTTTTTTTTCAATAATAAGTTTCATAATTTTATTTTTAAAATCTTTGTTCTTTGAACTTAAGTTTGAAAAATCATCAAAAGTTCATAAAATGCACCATGTAATTCATCAAAAGTAAAGTCATCTAGAAAGCTAGAGCTTATCTCATCATTATCAGCCATGAAACATACATTGACAGCTTCAGTTTTCTCTTCATCTTCTAAACTTGTAGCCTCACTGTCGCTCCATATAGCCATCATTACTTTCTTCTTTACTCTTTTGGATCCTTTCTTTAATAGTGGATATTCTGGTATGATATGTTCAGATAGCATGTAGGAGGTTCACTCTTTTCCTTTTCTTTGCTATGATCCCCTTTGGCAAAATGTTTTCTTTTTCTAAACTTCTTTCTTTTTATAAACTTTTGAATTTCCTTGAGATAAGTTCCATTTCATCATCTTTCTCACTGTCACTAGTGGTTTCCTCACTTTCATCATCTTGAGTTGCACTCTTTAATGCCATGGTTCTTTTCTTCTTTGATTCATCTTCATCAATATGTTGTCGTTGCTGAAGCTCATGAGTCATTAAAGAACCAACCAATTCTTCAAGTGATAAAGTGTTGAGATATTTTGCTTCTTGTATTGTAGTAACTTTGGCTTCCCATGACCTAGGTAAAGATCTTAAAATTTTTCTAACAAGATCACTGTTAGCATAAGATTTTTCAAGACTTTTTAGTCCATTAATAATATCAGTAAATCTTGTAAACATATCAATGATATTTTTAGCTGAATCCATCTTAAATAATTCATACTTATGAACAAGCATATTTATTTTGGATTCCTTGACTTGATTTGTACCCTCATGGGTGACTTCAAGTCTATCCCAGATTTCTTTAGCATACATGCAAGTAGATATGCGATTAAACTCATTTGCATCAAGAGAATAGTAAAGAACATTCATAGCTTTTGCATTTAATTGAGCTAGTTTCTTATCTTGCTCATCCCATTCAGATTCAGGTTTTACAGTATCAATATTATCAATCTTAATAGTGGGTGTGTGTGGTCCATTAATTATGATTCCCCATAAATCATAATCTAATGCTTGAATGAAGATTTTTATTCGTGCTTTCCAATATGTGTAGTTTATTCCATTGAACAAAGGTGGTCTATTAGTTGATTATCCTTCAATCAACATAGATCCCATTTGGATTACTACTGATCTTTGGCACAAGCTAATCAAAGCTATAGAAATTAAGAGCACGCTGCTCTGATACCACTTGTTGCCCAGATGTAGCAACCCAAGAGGGGGATGAATTGGATAATTAAAAATTAATTACTAGTGCAGGTATGTGTTTGAACACTAATTTAAATTTACTTGGCAGTGGTGTAGTGAAGTGCACAGAATAATAACACAGAAAATCAAGCAGCCACAAATACAAGAGAGTTTATAGTGGTTTAGTGCCAAACTCAGCACCTACGTCCACTCCCCAAAAATTCTTTAGGAATTTCACTCGAATCGTATCACAACGGTTACAACCTCTAGCCTTCCCCGTGTTGACCCAATTATTGATTTTGATGATTAATAAAAGATATGAGTATATTCACTATGTTTCTAATAGATTTAACAAGTGTTGCAGGGATTAAAAATATTTATTCAATCAAAAGAAATAAAGAAATAAGTTTTGAATCAAAATGTCAAAAGAATTTTTCAAAGTTCAGAGCTTAGAGTCGAACCCAAATGGTCAGGAGCCGACCCCAAGGTGTATCAGAAGTTTTCTAAAATTTTGGCACGGTCTGGAGTTGACACACAGAGTTTCAGAGCCGACTCCAACATGAGATACAGAGAAGCATATTCTATTTCAGTTTCTGGAGCCGACACCCAGTATTTGGGAGCTGACACCTGAGAGTTCAGGAGCCAACACCTGAGTTTCTAGAGCCAACTCTAACCTGAGAACAGAGAGCGTATTTTTATGAGCATTTCTGGAGTCGACACCTTTGGATTACGGAGCCGACTCCCGAAAGTGACAAGCCGACACTTAACTTTCTCGGAGCTGACTCCTCAATGACTTTTTATTTTCTATTTTTGGATACCCGATTTGGAGCCGACACCTAAAAAGTTGAAGCCGACTCCAACCTATCAGGAACAGATTTTTTATTTGTCAGAATGGACTCCAATGGTAAGATTTATTTTTACCTAACCCCTAACGGCTATTTTCTTTGTGTGTAGAAAGATTCAAACATCTCACAACGACTATATTTCCTACCTAAACCTGGATTAAGAGATCTATAAAAAGGAAAATCATCCATTTGAAAAAGAGAGCACATAAAAGAGAAAAGAAGGGAAAAAATCAAAAAAAATACTCTGTGAAAAAGAGAGAAATCAAGAGGAAAGACTTAGAGTTCAAATCCATCAACCTCAGAAAGCTCAAAGACAAATCCACAAGCTTCTCAAGTTCAAATCAAGGAGATTTCTATCTTTAGAAGAAGGAAAGCAAAAGCCTCAAATCCTCAACTTCTCAACTCCAAGTTTTTAAAGAATCTAAGCTAAGGTCCTGATTCAATCTTTCAAAGAAGAAGAGGAAAAGAAGAAAAGCATTCATTCAAAGAGCTTCAAATAGGCTTTTCTTATTCTTATTTATTTCATTATTTATTTGCTCATTTAAGGAGCTGCTGTGTATTTAAAACTTTATTATCCATTAGTGTTTGCTAATTCAATCGGAGGATTGAATTAGTGGAGGTAATATACCTCGGTACAAGCTAAGGATAGCTTGTGATTGGGTTGTGTGTTGGTAAGCCTGGAAAACCAGCTGGGTTCATTGTGATCCCGGGGGAAACAATAAGTTTTGAGTTGTGAGCTTGTAAAACAACTCGACTGTAATCAAGAGGATTATAGTGTGGACCCAAGTGAAGCTTGGGAGTGGACGTAGGTGTTGGATACACCGAACTACTATAAAATCTCTGTGTTTGTCGTGCTTTGTTTCTTTGGCTCTCTCTCTATCTCATTTAGTTGTAATTAGCATTTATTTATACTTTGCACTTAAACTCTTTTATATCAAAGAAAATAATTTTTTAAAAGATTTAAATTTTTTTTAAGAACCCAATTCACCCTCCCTCTCTTGGGTTGCCATCTGGGCCAATATTTGGTATCAGAGCTTGTGCTCATTTCTTGTTTGATCCAATGATCAAGAGTTAAAGATCCAAATGACAGCTCAAGCTGGATCTTCATATGCTGAAGGTCATTCTACCAATAGACCTCCTTTATTCAATGGTTCTAATTATTCTTATTGGAAAGCTAGAATGAGAATTTTTATTCAAGCTTTAGATTATGAGTTTTGGAGTGTAATCACTAATGGACCTAGCACACCCATATACTTAGTAGATGGTTCAATAGTTCCTAAAACGTGAAAGGGATTGGAATGAGAACGATAGGAAAATGGCTCAGCTCAATGCTAAGGCCATGAATATTTTATATTATGCTTTAGATGCTAATGAGTTTAATAGAATTTCTACATATATTTTTGCAAAAAAATTTGGGATAGACTAGAAGTTACCCATGAGGATACTAATAAAGTTAAAGAGCTTAAAATTAATATCTTAGTGCACAAATATAAATTGTTTAGCATGGAACAAAATGAAACTATCGCATGCATGTACACTAGATTTACTGATATTGTAAATGGTCTAAAAAGTCTTGGTAAGACCTATACTAACTCTGAATTGGTTCGTAAAATCCTTAGGTCTCTTCCAAGATCATGGGAAGCTAAAGTAACTGTCACCAAGAAGCCAAATATTTAAATGCATTACCTTTGGAAGAGCTACTTGGATCATTGATGACCCATGAACTGACCATGAAGCAACATCAAGAGGAAGAGGTTAAAAAAAAGAGAACAATTGCCCTCAAAGCTGTAGAAATTGAGAAGAGCAGCAATGATGATGAAGAGATGATGATGATGAGGAGACTGCACTTCTTGCTAAGAAATTCAAAAAATTTATGCAAAGAAGGAGACCCTTCAACAAGAAAAAATTTGGAACAAAGGTGGATGGTGAAAAAGAAAAAGAAACGGACAAGGATAAAGAGAAAGACCCCTAATATGCTATGAATGTAAGAAACCGGGGCACTTTAGATATGATTGTCCTCAATTGAAAAAGGAATACAAGAAAAAGAAAAAGGCATACGTTGCAACATGGAGCGATAGCGAAGAATCCTCATCCGAGGAGGAATAAAAGGAAGTTGCAAACATTTACTTTATGGCAAAAGAAGACGATGAGGTATGTACCGAAACTCATGACTTTACCTTTGACAAATTGCTTGATGCATTTAATGAATTAGTTAGTGATTTCAAAATTCTAAAAAAGAAAAGCAAAGTTTTAAAAAATGATAATTTAAATCTTGTCAAGGAAAAGGATAAACTAACACATGAAGTTGAAGAATTGAAATGTAAAAATAAGAATTTGTTAAAAGATAAAGAGTCGATTTCTAATGAAAATGTTAGCTTAAAGAAAGAAGTTAATAAATATAAAAATATAGTTGATAAATTTACATATAGCTCAAAAAAACTTAATTTGTTATTGAGTAATCAAAGAGCTGTATTTGATAAAGCTGGATTAGGTTATAGGCCTAACAAGAAACAAAAGTATGTTAAAAATTTCTTTAGAAAAGAAAAGGATAAAAGTGATGTTTCATGTAATTGTTGTAATAAAAAAGGACATAAAGCATATGAATGCAATTTTAAAAAAATTAATAAGAATTTAAGTAGTAAAAAAAAGAAATATGGGTTCCGAAAGGAACAATCTTTGTTGTTACTAACCATGAAGGACCCAAGAAAGCTTGGGTACCTAAACAAAAAGTTTGATTACTTTGCAGGAGTGTCTTGCGGCCAAAAGATTAAAACGAAAGTGGTATCTTGATAGCGGCTGCTCAAGACACATGACGGGTGACAAGAAGTAATTCATCACCTTTGAGGATAAAAGAGGAGGAGTTGTCACATTTGATGATAATGGTAAAGGCCAGATTATGGGATTTGGTAAAATTCAGATAACTCCCTCTACTTTCATTGAAAATGTTCTTTATGTAGATGGCTTAAAGCATAACTTAATTAGTATTAGCCAATTGTGCGATAAAGGTTTCAAAGTTTCATTTGAAGCTTCTATCTGCATCATCTCTAATCCTATTAACAATAGCATTATATTTACTGGATATAGAAATGGCAATGTATACTTAATTGATTTGGATAATTTGTCTACTAGTAATCATTGCCTAGTTGCTGATAAAGCTAATGTAAATAAGATTGGATGGCTATGGCATCGTAGATTAGGTCATGCAAGCACACACTTGATTTCAAAATTGATTAGAATAGACTTAGTTAAAGGACTTCCAAAGTTAGATTTTGAAAATAACCAAATTTGTGATGCATGTCAATTTGGAAAATAAACTAGAAACTCTTTCAAATCTAAAATATTGTTTCCACTTCTAGACCACTAGAGCTACTTCACATGGACCTTTGCGGACCTACTAGAACAACAAGTCTAGGAGGAAAGAAATATGGCCTTGTGATAGTAGATGATTATTCTAGATTCACTTGGGTATTATTTTTGGCTTACAAGGATGAAACTTTCTCAATATTTTTAAAATTCTTCAAGAAAGTCACTAATGAGAAAATTAACACCATAGTGTCTCTTAGGAATGATCATGGAACTGAATTTAAAAATCATTTATTTGAAAGTTTCTGCATTGAACATGGCATTCATCATAATTTCTCTGCACCTAGAATACCTCAGCAAAATGGAGTTGTAGAAAGAAAAAATAGGACTTTAGAAGACATGGCCTGTACCATGCTATGTGAAAGCAACCTACCAAAGTATTTTTGGGCGGAAGCTATAAACACGACATGTTACATCCTTAGCAGAGCCCTAATTTGGCTAATTCTTAAGAAAACTCCCTATGAATTATGGAATAATAAGAAACCAAGCATTAGTTATTTTCATGCATTTGGCTGTAAATGTTTTATTCATAATAATGGAAAAGATAAGCTTGGTAAATTTGATGCAAAATCTGATGAAGGCATATTCTTAGGATATTCAACAACTAGTAAGGCCTATAGAATATTTAACAAGAAATCCTTTAATTGTAGAAGAATCTATTCATTTAGTTTTTGATGAATCTTTAGCATCGGGTTCAGAAAAGATTGATGATGAGGAAGATACAAATATACTAAAAGAGATATTGAAAAAATAAATATAGATGTATCTTCAGATCATGAACAAGAAGCTAAAGATGATGATTTACCTAGGGTTGATGTTATTTATACTAATCATAATGAAGTAGATCTTCCTAGAGATTGGAAATATGTCTATGGTCATCCAAAGGAATTGATTATAGGTGATCCATCTCAAGGAGTAAAAACTGGATCATCTATGAGAAATATCAATAATCATCTTGCATTTGTATCTCAAATTGAACCTAAAACAATTGAAGAAGTTGAAAAGATAGTAATTGGATGCTAGCTATGCAAGAAGAATTAAATCAATTTACTAGGAATCATGTATGGTCCTTAGTTGATAGACCTAAAGGTCATTCAGTTATAGGATCTAAATGGGTATTTAGAAATAAATTGGATGAAAATGGTATAGTAATCAGAAATAAAGCTAGATTAGTCGCAAAAGGATATAATCAAGAAGAAGAAATTGATTTTGATAAACATTTGCACATGTAGCTAGATTAGAGACAATTAGATTACTACTTGCATTTGCATGTCATATGAACATCAATCTATTTCAAATGGATGTTAAAAGTGCATTTTTAAATGGTTTTATAAATGAAAAAGTTTTTGTGGAACAACCACCTGGTTTTGAAGATCATGAATTTCAAATCATGTTTTAAATTACACAAAGCACTATATGGTTTAAAACAAGCACGTAGAGCTTGGTATGATAGGTTAAGCAAATTTCTAATTGAAAATGGTTTTTCTAGAGGAAATGTAGATAAAACCCTATTTTTGAAAAGAAAAAATAAAGACTTATTAGTAGTACAAATATATGTAGATGATATTGTATTCGGTGCTACTAACAATCATTTGTGTCAAGAATTTGCTAAGCTAATGCAGGGTGAATTCGAGATGAGCATGATGGGAGAACTCAACTTCTTCCTAGGATTTCAAATCAAGCAAAGCAAAGAAGGAATTTTCATCAACCAAACAAAGTACACAAAGGAAATTCTCAAGAAGTTTGGAATGGAATCAATCAAACCCCTTGGAAACCTATGAGTCCTTCATGCAAATTGGATAAAGATGAAGACGGCAAAAAGTTGATCAAAAGCATTATAGAGGTATGATCGGATCTTTACTTTACTTAACCGCAAGTAGACCTAATATCATGTTTGCTGTTTGTTTATGCGCTAGATTTCAATCATAACCTAAATAATCTCACTTAATTGCTGTAAAAAGAATACTAAGATATCTAAGTATGTAGGATTATGGTATTCTAGAGATTCAATACTAAATTTGATTGCTTATTCAGATTCTGATTATGCTGGATGTAAACTAGATAGAAAGAGTATAAGTGGTGCATGTCAATTTTTAGAAAGTAACTTAATCTTTTGGTTTAGCAAAAAGCAAAATTTTGTTGCATTATCTACTGTTGAAGCAGAATATGTTGCAGCTGGAAGTTGATGTGCTCAAATCTTTTGGATTAAGCGACAACTTAAAGATTATGGCATAACACTTGATAAAACTCCTATTAGATGTGATAATACAAGTGCAATCAATCTAACTAAGAATCCAATACAACATTCAAGAACTAAGCATATTGAAATTAGATATCATTTTATAAGGGAACATGTAGCTAACAACGAAATTTTCCTTGATTATGTTAATACTGAAGAATAGTTAGCTGATATATTTACAAAACCTTTGAATGAAGAGAGATTTTGTTATCTTAGAGGAGAATTAGAGATTTGTGATCCTTTGGAATGATTTTGAAACCCCTAAGGAATGATTATCTAGAATTCAATCAATTTCCTAAGATTTCTCTCATAATTTTAAGGACAATTTATCTAGACTTTTGAGCAATTTGATTCTCAACATTCCAAGATTTTATTCAAAAATTTACTGATTTTATTTTGACAAGTTTCGGCCATTTGAAACTCACTTATTTTTCTCTGAAACTATCAGTGGAGTCGACACCTTAACTTGTGGAGTCGACACCGTGTATGTGTCGCTCTCGGTCTCTAACCTTGGAGCCAATACCCGCTAAAGCGGAGCCGACTCCAGCTCGGGCGCTAACAGTGTTAGCGACTTGGAGT
>UESW01003972.1:1413526-1427779 GCA_900491605.1 Calamus simplicifolius | reverse complement strand
CTAGAACACCTCAGCAAAATGGAGTTGTAAAAAGAAAAATAGGACATTAGAAGACATGACCCATACATGCTATGTAAAAGCAACCTACCAAAATACTTTGGCGGAAGCTATAACACAGCATGTTACATCCTTAACAGAGCCCTAATTAGGCTAATTCTTAAGAAAACTCTCTATGAATTATGGAATAATAGGAAACCAAACATTAGTTATTTTCATGCATTTGGTTGTAAATGTTTTTATTCATATAATGGAAAAGATAATCTTGGTAAATTTGATGCAAAATCTGATGAAGGCATATTTTTAGGATATTCAACAACTAGTAAAGCCTATAGAATATTTAACAAGAAATTCTTAATTGTAGAAGAATCTATTCATGTAGTTTTTGATGAGTCTTTAGCATCAAGTTCAGAAAAGATTGATGATGAGGAAGATACAAATATTCTAGAAAGAGATATTGAAAAATTAAATATAGATATCTTCAGATCATGAACAAGAAGCTAAAGATGATGATTCACCTAGGGTTGATGTTATTGATACTAATCATAATGAAGTAGATCTTCTAAGAATGGATATGCCTATGGTCATCCGAAGGAATTGATTAGGTGATCCATCTCAAGGAGTAAGAACTAGATCATCTATGAAATATCAATAATCATCTTGCATTTGTATCTCAAATTGAACCTAAAACTATTGAAGAAGCTGAAAAAGATAGTAATTGGATGCTAGCTATGCAAGAAGAATTAAATCAGTTTAATAGGAATAATGTATGGTCCTTAGTTGATAGACCTAAAAGTCATTCAGTTATAGGATCTAATGGGTATTTAGGAAATTGGATGAATGGCATAGTAATCAGAATAAAGCTAGATTAGTTACAAAAGGATATAATCAGAAGAAGATGAATTGATTTTGATGAACACATGTAGCTAGATTAGAGGCAATTAGATTACTACTTGCATTTGCATGTCATATGAACATCAATCTATTTCAAATGGATTTAAAAGTATTTCTAAATGGTTTTATAAATGAGGAAGTTTTTGTGGAACAACCACCTGGTTTTGAAGATCATGAATTTTCAAATCATATTTTTAAATTACACAAAGCACTATATGGTTTAAAACAAGCACCTAGAGCTTGGTATGATAGGTTAAGCAAATTTTCTAATTGAAAATTTTTTCTAGAGGAAATGTAGACAAAACCCTATTTTTAAAAAGAAAAGATAAAGACTTATTAGTAGCACAAATATATGTAGATGATATTGTATTCGGTGCTACTAACAATCATTTGTGTCAAGAATTTGCTAAGCTAATGCAGGGTGAATTCGAGATAAGCATGATGGAAGAACTCAACTTCTTCCTAGGACTCCAAATCAAGCAAAGCAAAGAAGGGATTTTCATCAACCAAATAAAGTACACAAAGAAAATACTCAAGAAGTTTGGAATGGAATCAATCAAACCCCTTGGAACACCTATGAGTCCTTCACGCAAATTGAATAAAGATGAAGATGGTAAGAAAGTTGATCAAAATACTATAGAGGTATGATCGGATCTCTACTTTACTTAACCGCAAGTAGACCTGATATCATGTTTGTTGTTTGTTTATGCTAGATTTCAATCAGAACCTAAAGAATCTCACTTAATTGCTGTAAAAAGAATACTAAGATATCTAAGTGGAACAAAAATGTAGGATTATATTCTAGAGATTCAACACTTAATTTGATTGCTTATTCAGATTCTGATTATGCTGGATGTAAACTAGATAGAAAAAGTACAAGTGGTGCATGTCATTTTTAGGAAGTAACTTAATCTCTTGGTTTAGCAAAAAGCAAAATTCGGTTGCATTATCTACTGCTGAAGCAGAATATGTTGCAGCTGGAAGTTGCTGTGCTCAAATCCTTTGGATTAAGCGACAACTTGAAGATTATGGCATAACACTTGATAAAACTCCTATTAGATGTGATAATACAAGTGCAATCAATTTAACTAAGAATCCAATACAACATTCAAGAACTAAGCACATTGAAATTAGATATCACTTTATAAGAGAAATGTAGCTAACAATGAAATTTGCCTTGATTATGTTAATACTAAGAACAGTTAGCTGATATATTTACAAAACCTTTGAGTGAAGAGAGATTTTATATCTTAGAGGAGAATTAGGAATTTGTGATCCTTTGGAATGATTTTGAAACACCTAAGGAATGATTATCTAGAATTCAATCAATTCCTATGATTTCTTTCATGACTTTAAGGACAATTTATCTAGACTTTTGAGCAATTTGATTCTCATTCTAAAGATTTTTCAAAAATTTATTGACCTTATTTTGACAAGTTTGGCTACTTGAAACTCATTTATTTTTCTCTGAAACTGTCAGTGGAGTCGACACCTTAATCTGTGGAGTCGACACCTTATCTGTGTCGCTCTCAGTCTCTGACCTTGGAGCTGAACCCGCTTAAACGAGCCCTCCAGCTCGGCGCTAACAGTGTTAGCGACTTGGAGTCGACACCCGACTTTGCGGGAGTCGACACTGGTGGACCCAAATTGATTATATTAGGGCAGAGTCGACACCTTCTCATTTTCTATCTTCTCCAAACCTTCTCCAAAACCCTCCAAACCTCCCAAAGCCAAATACTCCTCAAATCAACCATTCCCTAAGATTCCAATGGCACCTAAGCGTAGGGGATCGTCTTTGATGCTCCCGTGGCTACAAGGAAGCGCACGGCTCGGTGTCCCATCCGTGAACCTTCCCCAAGCGATGATTCCTCTTCAACTCACTCGGATAATCCTAGCCCCTCCTCTCCTCAAGTAGATATCCTTGCTGGGCATGTCATAACCATGGGAAGAAAGATGGATTTTGATTTCTTTGAAGCCGAGGGTTTTGCAATCGATAGACAATTAAAGAGCTCAGCTGGGATAAGGTATGTTCTTTGGATGTTCCCACTTATCCAGCCCTAGTTAAGGAATTTTATCTCAATTTATCAAGGGAGATGGTGGAATAGTCAGTTCTGTAAGAGGAAAGAGAATTCATGTCACATTTCAGATCTTAGGAAATCTTTTAGGCATCCCTGTCATTGGGCTTACGGCGGACATTCACATGAGAGATCAGATGCTTTGTCAAGGATGTTAGGAAGAGAAATATCAGAGTTTGAGGAAGTTAGGGCAAATCAATTCACTTGAACTTAGATTACTGCATAACATTTGTGGTAGGATCTTATTTCCCAAGACTGGCCGTTTTGAGTATGTCTCAGAGCGAGACATGGTGATTATGGATAGTATCTTGACGGGTCAGCCAATTAATCTTGCTGGAATGATGATATGGTATATGGCTGAGGCCGAGGGTAAGAGAAGATCTTCATTGCCTTATGGGAAGATCCTAACCATGGTTTTTAGAAGTCAAGGAGTTGTAATTTCTGATAATGAGCCATCGAAGAACCTTAGACACACATATTACTACAGCTTGGCTATTGTGCACAGAATGGGGTTTGTAAAAGTGGATAGTAGATGAGAAAGGAAAGGCCATCTGGATGAGAGAGCAGCTGATATTAAGGCTACTGCACCATCTGAGGTAGGTCCATCAGCGAGGCATCCATCACCAGAGCCTAGCAGATCTTCACCACCACCGGCACCTACTCCAGCTCCTGCACATGTACCACCACCTATGTCATCTATTAGTTTTTCTGATATCCAGTTAGAACAACTTAAAAGTTTATTTGCTACTCACAAGAAAGAAATGAAAACAGAAATTGACAACAGTTTAATGAATTTAAGAAAAATGTATTATTCTTTGGATGAAAGAATTGGTAAAATTGAATCTACACTTGGAGCCTCCGCAGAATCTTTGAAGAATGATCTCAAGAATATTTTTGAAGAACTTAAAGATATTGGTGGAGATTCAGAGACTTACTCCAAATGCAATGCTGAGCTTCAGACAAAATTATGACTGCATGTGCATTTGTTGATAGATGACTAAAGGAATTTGTAAGAACTCAAAGTGAAGGAATGGGAAAAATATTAGAAGATTTGCAAAGACTTCTTAGAACTAATCTTTGATTACATTGTAATGAAGTTTTTGATGTAATTAAAAGATGATGTTTAGTTTAGTTTGATGTTGATTTACTTTTCACTAAAGTCTTGATGTAATGAAGTGTAGTTTAGTTTGAAATTTGATATAATGAAGTTTCTTTTTGCAATATGATGTAATACTTGACTTTATGTAATGAACTTATTTGATACTTAATGAATATCATTTGATCTTTGAAGCATCTCTCAATTTTATCATTTAACTTGAAACTTCTTAACCTTTTTGTTGATTACAAAAAAGGGGGAGAAGTACACTACGGCAAATATTCAGTGTAGCAATGCTATTTTGCAGACGCTAGGGTGGAGCGTCGGGGAGGGCCGAATCATTTCAAATCATCCCGACCCTTGTTTAAAGCATCTAGTCTACGTCGGCATCGGACTCCTAAATATCTTCTCCCGGCCGTAGATTCCTCTCAAGCGTTCCTCTCAGATCTAATGCCCTAATGCCCTAGCTTCCTCTCAAGCGTCGTCCCCGAGCTTTCGTCCGAAGCTCTAGCTCTCCCTGCTCCCTCTTCCATCAAACCGAGCAGCTCTTCTAGCCCGATCTTCCTCCCTGCCTCTTCCTTCTCCATGCGGCAATCCAATGATATCGAGGTGACTCCATTATCTACGGTTAGGGTTCGGACCTTTCCTTACTCTCTATCTCTCTCTCTCTCTCTCTATTTCCCTTTGATTCAGCTCTGGGTGTTCTCCTTGCCACTTCACAGTGTGCGTACAATTGGTGGAAGGAATTATAAGAGTTGAAGACCTTCCAACTTCCCACTTATTTCTTGCCTTCTCCTCACGGTGCCGGAACCCAATCGGGAGAAACAGGTGTGTTATATGCTGGATGAAGGTTTGTGATGCATTTTGTTGCCTTGTCTTATTTGTGTATGTTTGTTTTGGTTCTGGTTGCATGCTTATTGCTTGAGAGTCTCGATTGGGGTTCTGGCATGTTACCTTCCAACTTCCATGGGTTTTATTGAGTTTTAGGTTTTCTTCCATGGGTTTTGTAGCTTAGTTACCGGCTTTATTTTCTCAACTTCTTGGTCGAACATAGAGCTTTCCGAATCAGTGAGTCTGGATCTCACTGGAATTTGGTTGGCAGAAATAGTCGAGCTTCACTTGAGGGTTAGATAAGAGTAAGAATTTTTTATGCTAAATGCAAGGAATCTGCATATATCCTTTTCCATTAGTTTTCCAAAATATGCTGCCTCCTCTGATCCTTTAAGTCTTGGGTTGGGCTTGGGTTGGGGTCTTTTCTGGGATGGGGACCTCTTGGGCTAGGATCTTGGGTTTCACGGTTTGGAATTGAATAGTTTCCATTATATGCACTGTGTACAGATGGTTTGGAATTGCTTATAACCTTGTATTTTTTTTAAAGGTAAGCTTTGTATGCTGAGCAAATTGTGCAGTAGAGATCATAGGCTGGATGGTATACAGCTTGTACGTTTGTCCAGTTTAGTGCATAGGAAATAATAATTTTGGAATTTTAGTTATTGAGGTTTGATACTTTTCATCAGGATTTTGTTGATATCCTATTGTAAAAAAAAAAAATCAGAATAATTGGGATTTTTGGATATTGGTTGCTGTTGTAAAATAGATTAACAATTCAACTTATTTGTCTGAAGGTGAACCATTGTTATGGGTTGCATGGAAATGCAACAAGATATGCAGGCCATTCTGGTTTTATGACGATGAATATGGGAATATTAAGGCTTAATGACTTCACTGTGAAATTTTGTGTTTGGGAGCTGGTCTATTAAATTGGGTTGTCATGAGCATGACAGATGTGGATTTATAATTAATAACATGGCAGTCTTGTGGCCACAATTACCTTGCTCTGAGTGAACCATGCTAGTGGTGTGATAACATAGGTTTCAGGCAGTAACATAACTATTTTCTGGTGTCAAGTTTGTCAAAGCAACAAGGAGAATAAAGATGCCCTTGTGATAGACAGTTATTATGGTGGCTTTTAGCTCTCTAGTACTTTGAGGACCTTGTTATGTGTTGTATTTTCTTGTTATGAATGTAAACTGCAAAGTAGAGGAGGGAAAAAGTCTTTTTGTCAACATGCCTATTGGATTCATAGAAGGCTCGACTCTTGTTTAGAATTCCCTTAAGCCGCAAACTATTGTTTTTAGGTTGCAGATTATTGTGAAAATTTGCTCAATCACTACGTTGATTATTTTTAATTAGAGATATGCTCTATACCCAAGCTCATTTTGATGGGAACGGTCTGGATGACTATAACAGGGTTCTATAACAGGGTTGAAGCTGCTTTTTCTTGCTGATGCTTCTCACACCCATTATGCAATCTTGGGGAGCTGGTGTCTGGTGATGTAATTTAGCAGCACGAGGGTAAACTCCGCCTTCTCCGTGTGGCACCGGTTTTCTTGCCGTCAATCCAACGATACCTACGGTTAGGGTTCGGACCTTTCCTTACTCTCTCTCTCTCTTTCCCTTTGATTCGGCTGGGTTTTGGTGGATTATGGTTTTGTAATGTCTTTGTTTATATAATTAAAGCAGGGATCGTCGAAGGAGATTAGCACAAAAGGGTCTTCCAACCGGGAGAAACAGGTGCGTTATATGCTGGATGAGGGTTTGTGATGCATTTCATTGCCATAAATTATTTGTGTAAGTTTGTTTTATTGAGTTTTATATTTTCTTCCATGGGTTTTGTAGCTCAGTTATCGGCTCTATTTTATTCATTTTGGATTATTAGAAATAGAATTGCTAACATAAGAATTGAATCTTATTGTACTATAAACATGTTCAGCGTTTGCTTCGGGGTTATTAGAAATAGACTTGTTGTACTTATTAGAAATAGCTTGTTACCTGCATCAGGTATTTATAATCCATGGAAATGTTGTCTGCAGAGTGATTTTAAAGTAAAGAATGTTCAGTCAGATAGAATGATGCTTTGGAGCTTGATAATTGGTTTGAAATTACTTTTAGTGTAGATTCCAGAATTAGCAAAATTAGATACAACTTTGTGTTCATGCTATCTTTACTCAGAATATGAGGATGCCAAAAGTCCAGAATTAGAGCACAGTGCTTTGTCAGGCACAAGGAGAGGAATCCAAATGATTACCTCCAACAGTCTAACCTTGTAGGCAGAAAGGTAGATGGCCTTGATAACGTTCAGTGAGCAAATGAATCATGAAGTATATTGACATGATGGGCCTGGATGCTCATGGTGCCATGCCTGCTTCCAGTTACTGAAATCAGTAATGGAATATGAAAGTGGAGAATATATGGGTGGCCTATTTGATTGTAACCTGATTCTGTCAAGTGATTGGTTCTGAGTCTGCTCTTCGCCAAACAATCATGTGTGAGGTAAAGCCTAAAGTGGAAAGTGAAAACTAATGGTGGATGCTATGATTTTTCTTTTGATGCTTTCATATGTCTCCGGTCAGGGGCAACCAAAACCAATCTTTGGATTTAAGTAGTGGCAGCCGGTTAAAAACATCTATCTGAAAGACACTGATAGAGGCTGCTGATCTCCAATTGGAAGCGATGATTTTTCTTTTCCTTTTCCTTTCATGCTCTATATCTTAGAGTAGCGCTCAACTTTATAATGGGCTCAAAGCACCTGCTTTCCACCTGTCACCCTTGATTTCTTGTGACTTTAACTGGATTCTCATTGCTCAGTCTTCCTATGCATCACTCTTGCTCCCTATCATTGTCTGTGAACAGAAGCCTTCCGCCTAAACTTTGAGACTGGGGCCCTTCTGAATTGACCCTTGCGAGAAAATCACAATAATCAGGATCTCCAAACTAGTTCTCAATAGTCTTTATTTTGTACTGCTACGACATGATGAAGCAAACTTATTTTCAGCCAGTTGTCTTCTTGGTGTAGTAAATCAACACCTTGTGAGGTTATGTATATATAACCAAAAAATGTCAGTTTCCTTCCATCCGATTGTTTTATTGATTCCAAATTTTGTTAGTATACTAGTTTTGCCCTTTCTGTCAAGTTAAATATCACAAATATAGATTCCATAGATAACCAAGAATAACTTTTCAGGGGAAAAAAAAAGTTCTAATCCATGCTTGGTTAGCAGGATTACCTTATCTCCTTGGACCACATATTCTTAGGTAGTATTTGATAGCCCAAAGCTATCCCTGGATAAATGTACGGGATAGCATTTATCCAAGGGATAGCTGAGGAAATAAGCATTTTTTTAAAATTACAAGTCTGCCATCAAGGGATAACATTAGTTGTTCCTGGGTTCCCTAGGGAATAAGTTCAAGGGATAACCATGGTTAACCATGGGTTATCCCCTCTGGTTAAATTTTTTTAGACCTATCCCTTCTAGCTATAGCATTTGGGAATAAGGAGGGATATCCAAGGAATATCCTTCCTTATCCTCCATATCAAACACTACCTTAGGATGTAAGCTAGGCTGCTCCATTTTCAATTTTTTGTTGGAATTAGTTGCAAGGTTGTCAGACCTGTCATATTCTTAAGATCTTTCAGTCTAATCTATGCTCTTTTGTAGCCAACAATTAGTATCTACCACCAATCAAATTAAAATTCATAAAGAAAAGACCAATTCTGTTCTTTCTCTTAGCTTTACCAAACCTATGAACCTGTCATATCTCATTAGGCTAAGCATGCCAAATAGTTCTTCAGAAGTTGGGGGTCCCTTTCACAAAAAAGAATATTGACTCTAGATATCCCTCTTTCTAGGAGAGCATCCACTATGATTAAACTGCATCACCAGTCATTACCACTACTGTTGGAGTGGGTCAATTTTGATGGCTATCATGGAATGATTCTAGGATACGTGGAATTGTAACCATCATCAGGAGACAATTTTTGACCCAAGGGCTTGGTCAAGTAGTCTTTTTTCCCTCAATTTGCTGAAATATAAATGGCCTTGCAATAAAATGACAATTAATTAGTAATAAATTGAACATTTTTAGTCTTATAGACATTGATCATGGAGCTAACAAATTGAAAAGAGGGGGACAAGAAAGATTATTCAATGAGTGCATCTAGTTTGTTATTATTTAAAACAAGATCCCCATCTTCTTCTTTAGATATGTAAAGATTGGGATGTTTGAAGCTTAAGTATTCTTTCTTTTCTTTGGCGGCGTACCATATTTTAATATGCTTTTCTGCTATTGCTGAATTGTTGGATAAGTGAATAACATTTCAACCTTTTAACTTTCTATATGTTCCTTTTGTTTTTGTTTAACATAACAATTAAACTTTTGGAAGACCAATTCCCTGTTATGCTTGAAGATGATTACCGTCCATGGTCTGATGTATAGCTGTTTGGTGGAGAACTTAGTGTTTGTTATTTTCTGTGGATCGCATGGTCCAGGGAGACCTGATGCATCTGGCATCAGGTCTTGTCCATGAGAAAACTTGCTAAGTTGTTGTATTTGGTTGTAGATTTATATTTTTTTCTTACCTCATTGTTGCAGTGGATAGTGTCTTGTTTTGGTAGTTTATGGTTATATGCTGGACCGTTAGGGACTTTCTTTTTTTTAAAAGATACTGTGGATCTTGTGATATATTGTCCTCTACTAGTATATATGATACTTGCTGGACTATTTAGTTGGTAAAGTATTTCATTGGGAAATGAGTAAAGTGCATTTATTATTTACTATATTGTTATCGGAATTGGGTATGTTCAGCTCCTGTTCTCTTTCCATTTCTTATTACTTTTCCTCCATTAATTTTGTTGCAAGCAGTACCATATTTTAGCAGTCAAGCATGTAAGAAAGCCATATAAGTCATTGTAAGAATCCGATACATTTGATCAATTCTTGACCACAATTAAGAAGATGAAGTTAGTGCATATGCTTCAACACTTTCAACAGACAGCAAACCACAGCCTCTGATTGTAAAATACCTATAACCGTATCTTGTGAATATATAGGAAACATACTTGTGCACGTCAGCTGCTAAGGTAGTAATAATTCATTGTTCTCCCTATAACAATCCTAACTATTAATAAGCACATCAGAACAATCAGTTGTGGTCGGCTACATGTTAACTTCTCACTTCATTTTACGCAGTTCATTAATGTTGTGGGGCTATTTTCTTTTTGTTGGTGATGGTTCTTGTCTTCAAAGTAAGAGTGTATTGTGAGTGTGTTCTTCTATGATGCTGATTTCTTGTCATTCTCATCGTCCTGCATATAGATCTTGATTGAACTATTTGATGAATAGGAGTTACTTGGCCACAATGTTAAGGCTGGATCTAATAACTGATAAGATAGAAAACTGATGACATGTTGATTTCAAATAGATAATGATAAGCACTGGATGCCTTGCATTTATAACAATTCTACCAGTGGCATGAGATTGTGAGAGTAATTTGTTGTTTGACATGCTAGGTTGGAGGAGTCTTCTGCTTTGTGGAAATCATGAAGGATATGTTGGTAGGGTAAACTAACTGTTCTTAGGATGGAGGTAAAACATGTTATGGGCTCCATCAGTCTATCCCGTAAGGGAGAACGGATAATTGGGGGCAACAAAAGATCAACAAACATGCATTATTTTTTGTGTCAGAAAATCATTAGATTATCAAGAATATGTATCATTGACTTAAATTAAGGGGGGGATTAATCAATCATAGTAACTCTAAATTCCAAAGATTGTTACATATAACAAAATTATTAATATTTGTGCTATACTACAAACACCGCTATGAAGTATACATGTTGATAACACATTAAACACATAGCGATCTACATTTGCATTAAGACCTTTAAAAAAAATCAATAATTCAGGGATGACTTCTCTCCAAAGAATCATGCCAAGCTTTAATAGCGTGTATGTTCAGAATGATGTTTCAAGTGCTCACTTTGGTGGACCAGTAGTGTTTGGTTCTATACTTCTATTGCTAAAATCTTTGTTATCAAGATATTTTTGAGAAGTGCCGATGTCATCTGTACACTTTGGTATGCCCTGGTGAGCCAATGAGGGGGGTGACCCAATGTTATTTGGGCATGGGCTTTTTGGCCTCCTTGGTGCTTGGCCAGTGCTGGAGGATGTGGGAGAAGGTTGTCTTGATGTTCGTCTTTGATCATACGCTGGAGTAGGAGTTTCTCAAGGAAGGGTAATCCAGTCAATTCGCCATCTTTTCTTCTTTTTTTTGCATAAGGGTATTGATCTGGAAATGTTTTCTTGGGTACGTTGATGAGTTAATGCATTTAAGGTTTGCAGAAAGTTCCCATTGATCCGTTTACGTGAGAAAATACAAGCCTTCAGCTTCTCAGGGGAAATCACTTGAAGGGACTTCTTACAAAAAATCATTTTATAAAATTGCTAGAAATATGTTATAAAAATTTAAATATAAATAAAGTAAAACCAAAGATTAATTGGATCAAACCAGGACCGAGGCGTGTTAGACACTGCCCTAAGGATCAGATTTTTGCCCCTTCATGCAGGTTGTTGGCGATCTGTCCCTAAGGTACAACGACCCGGCTCGACCCGATCCTCCTACTACGAGCTGATCGTGAAGGTGCAAACCCAACGATTTCCTTCAGATGCCCAAAAGATCAATAAAATATAAAAAACAAAATGAGATAAAACAAATCATAGGCTACTCCAAATTATTATGATTTTTTCTATCAATATGATTCCTAAGCCTATTTATAGGCTCGGCCCATAAAAACTCTAACGGCTCGGCCCATAATGGCCATAAAGGCCTAATGGCCGTTAGCCTTAAATTACATCAAAACGGCTTACAAATTAAAATTATTTGGGCCGTTTCTGAAACGTTGGCCTTCCAACGTCCACGCAACTGCGTCAAAAGAAGGAACGTCCGCGAACGTTGCTCGCGGGCGTTCTCCCTTTTTTTTTATTTAAAACTTTTTCTAACAATCTTCCACAAAAGTTTAAAATAAAAAAATAAAATGAATATAACAAAAATTTTAGGGCATCTTATACTGCGCAATAGGTAAGGTGTCCAATGGACTTGAACCTCACTTAGTGTTGATTGTATACATCTGAAGGAACCATAGTGGATTAGACCTTGAACTAGGTCCTTTGACTCAGACTTCTACTAATCACACACAGTATGGATCAATTGGGTTTAAGCGGTCAGCGCATATTAAAGGCCTTGCGCTTAATACCTTGATTTTTCATGAGAATTCTTTAAGATTAGCCCAAACCTTAGTCACGGCCTAATATGACGATTCTCATATAGATGAATCCTCCAAGGGTATTTGTGACAATACCCTGCAGATAACCTACCTCGGATCCATTAAGAGTATAACTCAACCTTACACAAATTTACTTTGTCACTTTATAAGAGCACTCATCATAGGGATGGGATGAAAAATTTTTCAAAAATTTGTGCTCTAACACGATCACTCAATCAGCTTCGTTTCTACCACATTGAACCTCATTCATGGGATCTCCAATCACAGAGGTTGGGTATCCACTGTTGGCGACCAAATAATGGGCTTAAGCCACATCCCCCTCGATGAATCTAGGACTCCATTCCTAGATAACTCCTTGGTTAATTAGTCTGCCAAAATCTTCTTGGCAAATTCCAAAGAGATAATATATTTTTGACTAGACCTCAAATAAGAGAATCAGGCAAAGATATATTAGAATTGAATATCCAAATATAAGGTAAAAAATAAGTTTGATATTCCAACGTCATGAGTAAATTATAAAAACTTTATTAAATCTCATAGCAATAGATTTCAAGAGACTCAAAATAGAGTATTTATATGACATACCTTGTCACAGCATCCAAGTTCATCCATTCTTTGCCATTTGGTAACATAAAAGATTCACAATAGTAGGTAAGCAATAAGTATTTGCCCAATGCTGTCACTTTTGTCTAGCAACAGCAATACAATAAGGAGATATTAAATATTGATCACTATACCAGAAAATACTTATCTGGAACAGAAAAACTTTTGCATTTATGTAAGAATGCAAATATCAGAAAACACTTATCTGTAACAGAAAACTTTTGCATTTATGTAAGAATGCAAATATATGCTAGTAGCTGCACTTGAAAGTTAAATAATAAGATGATATAAAATATATCTATATACAAGCACGCATATATTATGTGCACAAGTGCAAGCATGTGTGTTTTCAATAAGGCTTTGTTTTCATGCTGAATGGTTAACCACCTGTTTGATGACTTCACCCCTTGTCCATCTATCCAGTGAACAAAGTAATTCACTTTCTGATTAGCACTTCAACTTTATATTTGTTAGCTTTGTTAGTTACTAAACCAACTTGAGGAGAGAATAAGTATACATATTACATATGTACTTGGGCACTAAGATGTGACAAGCCCCACCTGATTTGCATACGTCTGTGTACCTATATGCATACATGTATAAATGTGTATGTATTTATATACATATAATTAAACATGTGAATGTTCGGTGAATAGAAAGAAGCCTCTGACATGTTGAACAAACCATATGCACACACACCAAGATCAAGCTTCAACTTCTAACAAGTCAGAAGATAAATGAAGCTCAACAGTGTCTAACATTTAGAATAAGACAATAATGTCATATGTTATTATTTTTGTTATGTCTTATTTATCAGTTTAGTATATTTATGCTCACCATATATCGTTCGAGGCATATCAAAATGTATTAAAATCTGATACTACAAATGAAGTTACAAATGAAGCAGATAAACCAAATAATGATTGTTTGTACTAAAATAATTGCATAGCAAATTGCAGAGATAGCTGGACAGTCGCTTTTATATCTAAGTACATGACCATGATTGCCCAATCTATTTAATAACCAAAATTTGTTACACCAATTCTGTCCATGTATGTGCATGAGCACTTAACCATCTGATGGTGAAGATAAACTGAGTATTATTTTACCATATATTTAACAAAAATTAGTAAGGAAGAAAAATGGCGTGTATCAACTAACTCTTTTAAAGCAACATAGCACAACAATCTATTCCAACGGTAAAAAGATCAACTTATGAAATATAATTTAAAGCATTGCAGCAATATTAATATTTTGTCCAAGAAAAATAATAAGTATTCAAACCATAATCTTTTCCCTTTAAATCTTGGGCCCAATGGATGATCATAATTTAGCATAGCAACATTTGCACCATTAATGCACATGCATTTCAGAGTGGCATAAAAAATTTATATGTTGAGCAAACTCATGCAAAAGCAGAATGAGTAAATGGAATGAAAATCTAGCAATCTCTAGAGAAGAAAGA